>CAJUYH010000036.1:0-110465 GCA_910591685.1 Galerucella tenella
AAAAAAAAATATTGAATTGCGATATAAATTGTCAATTTTTTAATATCAAATTTATTTATTATCATGAAACATTTCTTTATATCACTACATGACTTGTGCATTATATCAAAAAATCATGTCTTTATTACCAATCGAATAGATAATTTCCTTGTGAAATGGCCTGAAATCAAAAACTGATTATCGTTTCGAAACCATTGTAATTTAAATAATTCAATTTCGCTCATGACAATTACTTTTCTTATTCTACTTATTTATAATCAAATGAAAATCTCAACACCACTCATTGATACGATGATACTTGTGAATGTGTATATGTAATCGCACTTGAGAGTTATTTTTAACACCATATTTTTCATACTGGACATGAGTTACTCGCTTTGAATGCCACACATTTATCAAAATTTTTTTAAATGTATTAATTTTACAATGGGTTGTGTTCATATAAAGATGAGCAGCTATCTCGTGGAATGCGAAATGACGCTTGAACTACAGCATATGCATATAACAACTTCAATTTGATAATGACTAATGACAGTTTTTATAAAGAAATAATATAAAAAACCAGATATATCTAATGGATTCTCTTAGTGTATTCAATCATAATTTAAGGAATGTATAAAAGTGTTGATAAATTGTTAGCAGTTGCTATAAGTAGTTTAAATTTCTTATCAAGTACATTTTTTCATCACAAGATGGCGAAAGTATTCATGTACATTTAGTGTGTTTTTCAGTCACTCTTGTGTTCAACGTTTTGGTCCATACGAGTATAATCAATTTATCATCGTACATATATTACAATATAGAATGTGATTAATTATAAGAAATGCCTCGACATATATAATGGCATTATTTTTCGACAGTTTGGTGCTTTAGTTTTTATTTTTCTACCTTCTTATAATTAATTTTTGACAGATATGAACATTTATACATTGTGTATATATATATGGATATATTTACATATGTGATTGTGTGCACATGTATACACAGTGCGATATTGTTGAGTTAGTTATGAAGAGAAAATGACATCAGGTTTTAGCCTATAAAACGCAATGAGTTTAAACAATGAAAATGACATGCTTATTATTAATAAAAGCATTATTTTCCATTCAGACGATGACATAAAATGAAATTATGCCACGTAAAGAGAAAACGTAAGTTACTAAATACTACTTAACCTTCCATTATACGTTAAATGTTGTTCATTCATTTTTTTTTTGTTTTTTTCTATTTGCCATACGATTACCACTTCTTACATCAAATACATTTCATGATATCTGTTGTAGAAATGCAAAAACATGGGAACGAGACAGACGAAATCGTATGAATTCATACTTCAAAAATTTAGCAGATTTACTACCACCAAATCAAGAGGGAAAAAACCGGAACAAAGTCGACATATTGATACAGGCATCAAAATATATAAAAGATTTAACAAATCGAACGGAGGAATTATTTCATGCACATGCAATCGACGCACACAGTAAATATTTAAATAGAATATTTAATCTCATATTTTTCTGTGACTGCAAAAAAGAAAGAAAAAAAGAATACATTTATATACTTTTATTTATCATACTCTTGATTATTATTCGTTTTTGTTTTTTTCTTTTATTCCTTTTGTAGAAGAAGAACTAAATCGGCTGAAGAAACTGGTGGCACAGCTTTATTCACGTACACAATTGCTTTCAACATTATTAAAAGATGCTGGTATAACAGTGCCAGCGGAACCAGCATTGGAAAAAATTTCGCCATTAAAATGGTCCAATAAAATAAATGTTGAAGATGCCGAGAAGTATTTGGATCGCTTGAAAGAGCGCAAAACAGAAAAACGTAAGAGTAAATCGATTGCTATTAAAACACCGTTGAAAAAAAAATTGAAGAATGGAAACAATGCCGCAACACTGTCAAAAAAAACAACCAATGACAAGGAATCAACGGACAGTATTATAAATGGTCCAGCTGAAGATCAAGAAAATAATGTAAATAGTAGTAGTATTAATAATAAAAATGACGATGTGAAAGTATCCGATGCTAACAACAAAACGGAATTACGGAGTAATTCCATTTCAGGTGATGAAATTAATGAATAACTAGAAATTATTATTTTTTGTCAAACACATGCAATCAATGTTCTAATTATTATACTCTATTTTTAGCGTCCGACATTGAAATTTCAAAATCAACTGGACCAAATTTACGTCCCAGCGTTCGTAAATTGCAATCTCGAAAGAAAGTAAAACGCAAAGTAACAAAAAGTCGAGACAATGGATCGTTATTATCGAAAGAAAAATTGCGAAAAGTAACAAGAACACAACTGCAACAGCAACAACATAGATCACAAAGTCAATCAATTACCAGTTTGATACCAGGAACACTTATATTATCGGGCGTATCTAAAATAATGCCATTGGTAACCCCAATGACATCAAATATTATTGTTAATGGCACAGCCCAATCAGGCAATTCAATCATATTAGGTAATACTCAAACAAATCCGATGATTGTTATGCAACCTCTTATGAATACAATACAAAATACAACAGTTGTATCTGTACAAAATGAAATGGCGACAATGAATGCAGTAACAACAGTACAAAAAGTAACATTAAATACTGTACCAAGTATACAAACAAATGTTGGACTTGATTCACATGATTGGGCATCAAATGTTAAAACAATAATCGATGCGACGAAAATTGGTGGACGTAAAGGAATTTTACCAAAAGGTAAAGAAATAACAAAAACAACAATGGCATACAAGGTACCAATTCCTGCAGTACATCGCGACACCAAATTGAATAATAAAAATACAGAAATTCATAATGATGCTAAAAAATCGCCTGACGTTAAAAACAAAATGAAGAAATTAAAATCGGTGAAGAATAAAAAATTAAATGAAATCAAAAATTACGATAGAGAATTGATGAAATCAACAAGTACTAATACGATAAATGAATTGATAGACAATAGTATTGTCAAAACAATCGAAGGAAATTTTGGAAAAAAAAGAAAAAATATTGACGGTAGTGATAACAATAATGACATAACTATCAACTTACTGCCCGATAAAATTAAAGAAAAAGGCTTACCCGAAACTTGTAAATCGATTGAGAATTTACGTCAAGTTGTTGAAAAAATTGGTGATGATTCAAGTGACAGTGTATCAATTATTGCCGCTGACAAGCCAAAGAGTTTAATTAATGAAAAATATAAAGTTAAGGCCACTAATACTGAATCTTCAATGGAATATGAAAATAAAATTAATGAATCAATTTTAAATACTGACGTAAAAGTTGAGTCAATTGAAACCCCAAAATCATTTCAAGACAAAGAAAATGGAACGAAAGTTGACACATTACTTAAGACAAAAAATATTCGTTCATCAATAAATACATCGAAATCATTTCAAGTTTCAGACACAATCTTCAACAATGAAAATCAATTGATAAATACTGAATCCACAGATACTCTACCACCACCACTCCCAGCGTCATCAACGACCACAGCAACAACTACAATAATGACAACGACAAAAATTTCATCGGTGCAACAATTTTCCACCGCTGGAAAAGTCATTGCCGACACGGAATGTAGTACCATAAAAAAATCAAATGAAATATGTAATATACAATCTGGATTTAATAATCTCCTAACAATGGAATCAACCCAAGCCGCAACATTGGATCATTCGATAACTGCTGACAATGCAAAAATAATATTAAATTTAGACACAAATACAACGACAACAATGAAACCTGGATCAAATGGACTTGAAGCATCAACTACATCAACAAGTAAAATAACAGGAGCTATCACTAAAAGTGATGCCAAAGACAAGGAGCGCACGTCAAAAACTTCCCTCTCATACAGTATAGAAAATAGTTTTATTCCAATTGGTAATCGAACCGAAACACTTCATTCAGATCTCTCAAACGATTTATTTGCATCACTTCAAGTGCCGTCAAGTTCACACAATCCTGAATCGATTTCTCCCACAGCTGCTTTTCTAATGGCATTTCCTCTTGTATCATCGCTAAACGGCAAAACTGAGGTACTAGAAGAAGACATGAAAGAGGATTTAAAGTATCACAGTCAAACACCACCAATGCTCTTGCAAATTGGAACAATCGAACCAAATAGTTTCAAAGTAAAGCAAACAGCTGATAATGCAGACACAAAATGTCCACCGGAAAAAAATTCCAAGGCCGAAGTGTGTCCGTCGACAGTTGATAAAACAACTATCGAAGCTTCGTCAAAAGTTTTACCGAAAATTGTAAACACTGAAACATTCAGAGAACGAATGTACAAGGTCGTTCCATTTTCAAATGAGTCGAAAAAATTGTCGGAATCAACATTCTCTTGTTCAACAACGAGTTTAACATCATCAACAGTTGCGTGCGGTAATCGTGATAAAGAAATTCCAACAAAACCCGATACTACATATAACGTAGCGCCAACAAAATACAATATTATTCCATCATCGTCATCATCATTATTAGCAACAACAATTAATGAATTGCCTAAATATAATACAAATATCCGCTATCCATCGATACCCGAATATCTTCCGAGTTATTCAACTTTCACCGCAAGCACCAGTGACAATCAAATACTTCCTCTTAATAATTCAATTGTTTCATCATATTCCACTTCACAAATTCCTGCGTCACAAAGTTATCCCGTTTATTCAATGGCGAAAGACGTTGTTCAAACATCACAGCATACGAATTTTAGTAATCCACTCGCAACGGCGTCACCCAAGCAAATCAATTCAATTGACAATCAACATACTATAATGTCAGCCGAACGTCCAGAATACCAAACGCGTACATTGAATGGTCCATTATCAACAACATCATTATCATCGTCACAAAGTCTTCAATACAATAATTCTTCCCGCCCAAAAGATTTATATTCAATTCCAATACCGCAAAATAGCCAAAGTATTTATTCATCACATGAAAATAAAAATGATTCATCGTGTACCACATTGTCAAGTCGGAATGTTAGCACCGTTAGCACCAGCGGCACTTATACAATACACAGTAAAGATAGTGTCAATCAGATACCACATCAAGCATTCTCCATTGGCCAAAGGCATAAAAGTGTAACTGCAACATCGTCATCATCATATATAACATCACGTAACATTGACACATTACCCATACACTTAGATGATAAAAACATTCCCCTAAATTCTTATCAAAGTTATATACAAATTGGACAGAGTAAAAATTCGTCTTCAACAACAGGCCAACAGCAACAACGTACTAACGATGTTCAATTACAAAGTCTTGGTCAAAGTCTCCCAACTCAGGTAAAACAAATTCCACCAATTAATTCATTCGACAATATTCAGCAGCAAAACAACTATACGACACCAACAAAACACCATGACACATTTGCACCGACAAATTCAACCGAACAACGAATTAAATCATTGCCCGAAGGTGTAACAAAAGCACAAAATCCACTGGATAATAGTAGTCAGCAGCAGGTTGATACACTTTTTCATACAAAACGCAATGATACTCAAACTTATAGTCCATATTCACGTGAACAAAAGAAATTGTTTGATGCTAATCCATTAAATAATTCTCAAATTACAAAATCACACGTACAAAGTACAGCATTAACACGTTATCAAATTCAACATCAACAACAACAAAATTGTGCAGCAACGTCAAATTATAGTCAGAGTACTGCGAAAGAAAATATAGCGAAAACGTCAACAACAACTGTCGCAAATAGTTCGTCTAATTTCAGTATACTCTCATGGACAACATTTTCTCCTATTTGCGGTGGAAGTAACAACAATAATAACACTAATAATAGCAACAATAATAGCAATAACAACAACGACAACATAAACAACAACAGAAACAATGATAATAATAGTGATAACAGTATTGTACAATTTGAACCGGTGACCCAACATAGGAGTGATACTCAGGGAAATAAGATATGTGACAATTTTAATTATACTACGTTGCATAAAGAGAATATTGGTTATGGAAATTTGTTGGCGTCTGAAGCATCATTTACAGCGGATACAGCAATAATATCGGACGAAACTGTTGAAAAAACCAAAAATAAATTGAACATTCATAAAGAACAAACGACATTTGATGATGCAACGTCAAATAAAACGAAAAATTCAGTTCAATCATCGATTGTGCCGCAACAACAACAGCAGCAACAACAAAAATCAGCGAGAACTCTCAATCAAAATCAAAATTTGAACGATAATTTTAAATTCAATAACAATGAGAATAATCAAAAAAATAAAACGAAATTTCCAATAGATTCAGCCTATACACAAAACGAATTTGCAACATTGGATGAACAGCAACGCCATCAGCATACAACAAAGACTCATCAAGTTGTTTCATCTAAACCGGAAAAAACAGCAACTTATTCTATTCCTGGATTTGATTCACAAGTTTCATTTGAAATTACTGACACAGTGCCGCCGACAAAATGCTCCGCTGATATTTATTCAGGGAGAAATTATAAATATCCGGGTAATAAAGCACAACATTCACAAAATAAATATCAAGCAATGGTTCAAAGTCAACCAATAATTATTCAACAGGATAATCCTTCGTACAATGCAACGAAACAAAATCAACCTCAGCAACAGAATATCAACAGTAACAATAGCAACAGCAAACCCAAACCCATCACACAACAACAATCTATGAGACCGCCAGTAAACTGGATGATGACACCTGAAATTAAACATAATGCTAATGTATCCGATATAATTCTGCCGCCTATCGGCAAAGAGCTCGAATTTTGTCCCAATAATATATTTGGTCAAACACCATCATACAATCAAACATCGTCAAATCAATTTTACAATAATTACGATGCAACCGTGAGTTCTGCACACACATTTCCCAATGTATCCACTGTACAAACTGATTCACGACGAATTATCGATAGTTTTTATACGGACGATCAGCAATTTTCATGGTCGCCTACAAAAAATCCACAGAGCACTGAAACAATGAAAACTATCGAACAACAAGTTGTTGTACCATCAACTTTACCAACATTGGTTGGTGATTTAGCACTAGGCACTAATATTCCGGAGAAACAAAACTTTTTATACAGCCAAATGCCGCCAAGGTCAAGTAATGATTTAGCAAAACCAACAGCTAAGGAAAAAGAAGCGCATGTTGGTGTTCGTGATTTTCAGGTAATTTTGAATCCACAAACGGTCCAACAGACGTCTCAGAGTGGATCTTTTCTATCTGTTAGTCAACTGGTGGAGAATGAAAAAGAAAAAACTCATCATCAACAACAAAGTCATCATCCGCATCATCATTCACAGCAACAATCACAAGCGCCATTGACTCAAACACGAAAACCGCAACGCAAAGCAGGCAATACAAGTCCGCGAGGTGGCACCAAGCGTCCAATCGAAATAAGAAAAGAAACGAGTGATCAACAACTACAGCAACAACAACAACAACAAACACAACCTCAAGTTCAGCAGCAACACGCAGATGAACAAAAAGTATCATCCGCTCATGTTTTTTCGGATCAAACTTATCAACAACAACAACAACAACAACAACAACTACAACAACCTATAAAGTATCAACAAAATGATGCATTATGGCGGAATCGGAATTGCAAGAGTAATTACACTGCAGAGGCATTAATTGGTGTAAATAACACAAGTATTCATGATGCAAATAACGCGGATAAACAATTGCACACGCCGGCACTCAAATTTTCAACAGATTACACGCAAAATAAATTTCCAACGAGTTTGTCAGCCACTGATATGGTAATGCCCACAATAAATTATTTAGCTAATTCAGATGATGGGACCAGCTACGGTCAAATGGTGAATCAAAATTTTAATCATACATCTTATACATATTCTACAAATTCAAATATCTATCCATCTACTAATTTCATGACTGGTATATCAAATACACCGAGCAATTATCCAATGATGCCATTACACGACAATGCAAACGATTATCTCGAAACTAATTCATTCCTCCTGCCGAATGTTGGTAGCGTAGGGTCGACAATTAAAACACCAGCGACCATAACGTCATCGGTAACAACAAGACCAACAACATCGGCGTTAACTGCGCCAGCCACCGCGAAAAATCATCAACAATATGGCAATAATAATAGTGGGAAACAACAGAATTGCACTGAGAAACGAAATTCTTATGCATCGGCATCGAAGAAAAGTAAGAGGAAGCTCGATATTGCTATGAACAATTTGGACTTTTCTATTTCTGGTGTGACTGCGCCAATGGAAGATTATCATCCGCATGCTCCTACACATCCCCATTCACAACCCCATATTCATTCTCATCCTCATCCTCACCATCATAATCATCATCATCCACCTCCACCACCTGTTCCACCGCCACCACATCATCATCATCATCATCATCATCATCATCATGCGCATGCAACGAGTTTCCTGGCGACACCACACGCAAATACTCTGTATCAAAATCCTTCACATACCTCTACGGCGAATGTAGGACTTGTGACAAATACAAATCGTACAAGAGGAAGTGTAGCGGGTACCAATTCTGCTCCAATGACGCATCATCCGTCCGGCACGAGTCTAACAAATTTCAATTTGAGTGCAATATTCCCGGAAATAAATGACAAGGTAATTCAATCATTTGAAATTCGTGGCTCCATCTCGTTCTTTGAATATTGTGTCGATTCTACTAATTGTTTATTGTTATTTTGTGATGAAGGATTGAACGGTGATATTAAGATTTAACGCGATGAAATAGGAAATTCTGCAAAATCAATTTTGCTTGCAAAAATTATTCAGTTTAAAATTAATGAAACTTCTTCAATAGTTTATAATGTGACAGAGTATATAGTTGCTATATCATATAATTAATGTGCTAGTTCACTCAAAAAAGATAATTTTGATTCATTGGTGATTGATTGAAATTTTATTTTCAGGTCACAGGTTATAAAGCATCAAATGCTATTGTACCGGGATTATCACAACCGTCGAATCATTCGACTGCAAATTATGCGCAACGAGCAAACTACACAACAAATAACACTCTTGGTCACGTGCCACAGGTCAGCAATCATTCCATAAAATAAGTAATACACTACGTGCAGGCTATAATGAACGTTAATTTTTGCTCTTCAGATCTCGGAGTCAACGCAATTTACGACAAACTTGCCACCACTTCCAGCCAGTGTGCTCCATTATAAAGCTACCTGAAGACTCAATTGTTCGTGAATTTGTGTGTGATATAAATAATTGATGAAGTATTTAAATATATTTGGCTTATAAAATCTGTTAAATTTGTTTTTACCCATATTGATTAATTAATTATTTAATTTAAAAAAAAATCTCATACATTTGTACATATAAAGAATATTAATTTAAAAGAAAATAAAGAAATAAATAAATTTATTATATAAATATATTTTCAGTCGAATGGTAAAATATATAAATTGAATTTTTTTTACTTGAATGCTGAATTAATTTTCCACTGCACTCATACTCTTATATGCACAGTCGGTATATAAGTAAGATTATGGGACTTTCTGTAAATTGTAAGAAGCTACTTTTCTATATACTCGTACAGTGGGCAGAAACTAGCGTAAGTTAGTTACTAAACACAATTTCTATCTCCAATTCATATTAAACATCAAATATAGTCTTGCACATAGTTCAGTTAATATGCAGAGTTTTTGGTGCTTATTATTAAATTGTATTCACTTACTATATTTCATATCAACCATCACTAAATCTTTATCTATAATTATCTATATTTCTTAATTGAAGTAAAATTTTATGAGTACTGAAGTATTTCACAACAATTCTAGTAGACGCAACCTCCAATTTTGTTCAATCCGAAGGTAATTATTGTTTCATGATTGGAATGCTTAATATTGGTGGCTTGGAATTTTTTTGAAGAAAACCTACTATAGCATTATACATTCATATATCTTAATTTTTAATTAAACTTATCTATGATACTTCTGTACAGTGCTGTGATAGATAATTACACTGTCGATTTTATTCTATGGAAATGTAGTTACAACAATTTTTCTTGATTTTTTAACCAATAATTTAACATCGCTCGTATTTGTGTTTTATATGTACTCCACTTCAAAATAATTTTTAAACCCCTATATTCTTGTCATTGAACTGACACGTGATAATAAAATATTTATTTTTAATTTAATACAAAGAGTTCAAACTCAATATTCCCGAATTTCTCTCCGTTATTGCTTTTTTAATATCAGAGGAAAAAAAATAAGATACGGTGATACTTGAGATTTGAACGTATACATAGAGATGATTATCCCAGAAATTACTCGACCAGTATATAATATACACGAGCTTAGAAAGCGACCATCGGTCTTCTAGATAACACACATACAGATGAGTACAGCTGCACTGAAAATATACTAGAAATAAAATATGTACTTGTATATTGCACGCATTTATATACTCATATTCATATTGTGCGGAGTAGAATTACAATAGTGTGTAATGTGCTCGGAATAATTAATGATTGATGACTCTTTGAGTGATAAGATAATTCCTCCATGAAAAACATCGTACAGTTGTACTGCAGCCATTAAAAGGAAATGAAATGTTTCATGATTCATTCAGTCTAAACATTAGTTCATGAGTTGAATGTGTGTATATACGTATTTTTGTGGCTACTGAAAAATTTTTGGGAAGAAGGTACAAAGATATTGTATTATTATATACATATCGTCCATGGAAAAAGTGCTGCCACTTGTGATAAGAGTTGATTGCTGTGGCCAGCAATGATCTGTTGGAGAATTTGATTGCATTCAAGGAGTTATTCATTTATTCATATAGGCGTGTGTGACAAATATATTTAAACATGATGGATGTCAATCAGGCGGATAGTCTGCGACCAACAACACAAAAAAAAATGAAAATTGAAATTGATAAAGGTGAAGATTTATTGAGAATATACGCAGTGTTATAAATAACAGTCATTATCTAATTTATCTATGAAAAGTTTTCAAACTATGAATGAGTTTTTTTTTAATTGTACTGAATAACTGTAAATATTTTGTATTTGAAGTGGGTTGGCTCACAGATTTTGATCACTTATTATATACAACGGTTGTGCGTAAACATGTGTCACAAATGTTATCGATAGGAATCGGTTCTTAAAGACAGTCAATTTATTATTTATATAGTGTAGGGCCATTTGGTTGATTTATTAAGAAGTTCAGTATACCATTGTGTATGATTTCTCCATTATATTTTCATAGTTGAAATATTTTTCAGTTAATAAAGATGAGGATCAAATAGTTGAGACAACGATGTCTATGAAAGAGATACGTAAGCGAATGCAGGTGAGATTATTTCTTCTCATTCTTTCGTTCATTTACTGATTTTTAACGAATTATTATACTATAATATAATTTCCTTTTTGGAATGAATTATTCCTAAAACAGGAAATGCGGGAAGATGCTGTTGAGAAAATTGATGAGTATCTCAAGGACATGATTTCAAAAATGATTGAAGAAGTTGGACATATCGAAAAGAACAAAGACTGGAAAAACTGGAACGAAAAATATTACAATGACAAGATGTATGTATCTCATAAAAAATTATAATAGTTCTCGTATTTGAATGATGAAATGGAAAAAATGTAAAAAAAAAATTTCTATATTTTACACCGTATACAAATGACTGATAACGGTTTAGCAGAAAAATCCAAAAAATGTTCGTATGTTTTTATATTGGAAATTCAATATTTTCTAATGGTTACAATTCATTTGAATGCGACTCTCGGTGTTATTGGGAATCGATCAATTTTTCAAGTTCATGGGAATTCAAATTGATATAGGATTTGACTATTGAATATTCAAATAAATTGCACATGGGTGTGATAAAAGTATTGCGAAAGTCAGTCCTATACCATATTCTTAATTTTTTATGAATTCATGATTATAAAAAATAAATAATATAAATTTGATTATTATTATTAGGAGAAAAACAAAAAAAGAAAACATCACTTCATTACTTCAGTTACAAAAATATCAAGTGTGTAATTAAATAATAATTATTTCATTTATTTTACTCCATTTAATTTTATTCAGCAAACTCATTGAAAGTGATACCTTGCCAGAAAAATATTTCCAAACAAGAAATTCAATGTTGACTGATTTATGCAATGAAGTAAATCATCTACGAACAGTTTACAATATGTTCGTGACAACACTAATTATTTTATTTATGAATACTGCAGTTCACGATTATTTCGACACTGGATCGTAAATATAATTCTTTTTTTTAATTTCATTATTAATATATTTTACCAAATTACATGAAAAAAATTATTTGTATTATGTGTGAGGTAACAGATTGACATTAGGTTTTTCAACAATGAAATTGGGATTCAGTAAAATTTCATACGTTGCAACAATGTGGATAGAAATGATGGGATTTACTATCACTGCTTATATAGCTTATATTACTTGGGCTCAAAAACGGATGAAAATGTTACCAAAATGTATGAAGAACATTTATTCAATATGAAAAAAAGAAATTTCTTTTAGAGTTTAATACTCGAATAATTTCAATTGGTAGTAAAAATCTAAATTCATAGTATCAATAACAATATTTCAGCGTATAAAATCAAAATATGGGACTACAGTTGGCTCATAGCATTCATAATTTATCAAATAGCATTTTTAGTAATTCCACCAAAAACAATCATGACAGTTGAGCTCCCACCACCTTGCATTTGTATCATTTTGTTCGAGCAGGTAATGAATATTTCTTCCTGAATTAAATAAATGAATAGAAGTAAATGAAAAATTTTAATTTAAACTGATAATCATTTTGGTTTCTCAACAGCTCCGTATTGTAATGAAAATTCATGCATTTGTCAGGAGCACAGTACCATCAATAATTTCCTACAAACCACACACAGAAAAAAATGACTCCCCAGTGCCAGGATTTTCAAAATTTATTTACTTTATGTTTGCACCAACGATCGTGTATCGCGATAATTATCCAAGGTAAAATCTTCCCGATTAAAATAATGTCGACGTATTTTTTATGATAAAAATAATATTCACAGAACAAAAGAAATAAGGTGGAGATTAGTGGCATGGTATTTCTTTGAGTTTTACATGACATTTTGTTGCACAACATTCATGTTTGAGCGATTTATAATCCCGAGTTATAAAGAATACGGCATAGAACCGTACGATCGCCAAAAATTTATTCTCAGATATTTCAATACAATATTACCAGGTGTCACTATATTTCTCTGTGGATTTTATTGTTTGCTACACACATGGATGAATGCTTTTGCTGAATTGTTATGTTTTGGCGATAGATTATTTTACAAGGTAAATCTTTTTTTAACCACTTGAAATTAATGTGATTGATTCTTTCATATATTATTTATATATTTATAATTAATTTCTATTATTATCATTTTAGGATTGGTGGAATTCTATGTCTCATGGTGATTATTACCGTACGTGGAATGTAGTCGTTCATGATTGGTTATATGTTTATATTTACAAGGATATTTTCGAAATTGTTGCACCACGTAACAAATTTCTATCGAAATTTTCGGTATTTTTTGTATCTGCAATATTTCACGAGTATATTATCGGTTTTTCATTGAATCTGTTTTGTCCAATAATGCTATTACAATTTGGTGGAATTGGATTTATCTTGATATTCTTTAACCGTATGAAGAATAGTGCATTGGGTAATATTTTCCTGTGGTTTTCTTTGAGCACCGGATCAGGACTGTTAATATGTTTGTATGCAATGGAATATTTTGCAAGAATTAATTGTCCAACAGTACATGATAACATTTATAATTTATTTTTACCAAAATTTTTGCTTTGTTATAATGAGTGAAATTTATTAAAATGGAAAACGGACCAGTAGAAATAATATCGCAACTTTGTATGTATAATGTGAATAAATAAATGAACAAATGGATGTTAATAACAAACTTTAATTAATCTTAACTGAAAATTAAATTTATTATAATATTGTATGCATAAATATTATAAAATATTTTGAACAGTTAATTGTTCTGGCCCGAGGCGATGCACACACTAAGTACACGGAATTTTTATTATTGTATGGCTTTTTCTGAAAAATTTAAATATGAATAATAAGAAGGTAATATTAAATATTATAAGTGTTTTTCTTATATTAGGAATAAATTGAGAGGAATCAATAAGTGATGGTGAAGAGTATACAATTGATAATAACCAATCGTGCATTGCAAAAAATTATCGTCAACATTGCGCTGCTTATGGATAAAATAAAATCAAAAAACAGATTAATTGAACGGAGAATGTTGTGAAATTTTATTGACAATATTTGTAAGTACAAAATAATATTGTCGTTCAAATAAGTTATTTGTGTTTAGCAAATGTCGTATCCCATATCCGAAAAGGAGATCGTCTAATTATCTTGAAGATTATTACCGTCAAATTTTATATTGTTATCGACTTTTTAAATAACTGTTTGGTTTGTCAATATCATCATCACGGTTTGTTCAACTTTATTTTTTTTTGTGATTCCTGCTTAGCTTGAAAGTTGACATGATCAAAAAACATATTGATGTGTACTATGTATATTTTATGGTTGATAACTATTTTTTCATTAAACGGGACGCAGTACGTGCACGTGAAACGTCCATTAGGATTCTCCAGATCTAAATGTATTCGACTGACATTATCAACAATCAATTTGAATTGACGAGACGAGCAACAGATGAGTTCATGAAATAGTTAAGTGCATCATTTTAATTTATACGATATAACGAATGCATTTACATCATCAGAATTGAGTTTGATGTCAATGACCCTTCAATTGATATAGACTTGGCGATTTAAAAAAATTTTTAGTAGCAAAAAGATTATTACGGTGGTCCTTGAGCTGTAACACCTAAATGAATAAATGTCGTGAGCTGTATCTGAGGGAATCCTTTGTTCAGAATTATCATAGGTCTTGGTACTTATTGCAAACACAGTTTACTTTAATCTTGATATTAAATAAATAAAGGAAATTCGAGAGATTTTTTGTTTTCAAAACAAGGAAATATATTTATTAGCATACCTAAGATCAATATCATAGGTCAAATATATCCGATAAGATAATACACAATATGATAATGCATATGTACATGCATACACATTTATTACTAATTGTATATGCAAACATATATATGTATGCATTACGCAATCCATCTTTTTTTTTCCACCTCGTTTCAAATATTTTTCTATACAAATTGGTTCGCTATTACATATTATATTACATTGTTGTATATAATTTATCGTATTCTCATATACAATTGTATATGATATCATTTTTTATTTATTTTTTTTTATTACATAGTCTATTAAGGTGACACATCAATTGGAATATCTTGCATTTATTTATTTATCGAATTACTTGGTCGTCTTCGTGTCAATTTATGATTTCACTGTTGATTTACTGTACGCAGAATTGTTTTTGCATTTATATACTGCTCTTTAATTTAAACACATGTTCCACCGTAAATTCATCATCATTCCGATTTTTTCTGTACATGCAGCTATTTTATAAGATGCTGCGGACAATCGAAAAGCCCATTATTTATTTCTATGTCGTTATATTTTTCATTTTTTATTATTCTCCTATCTAATTATTCTACATCGAAAACCCAAAGTATTTTATATATTTCAATGGTATTTTGTTTGACCGAAGATATCGAGTAATATTGAATTGAAAGAATAATTAACGGAGATCAAAAATTAATAAATTCTTCACGTATTATTGTCCACTGAATGATGGAAGCACACTAACTGATTAATAATAAATCATTTAGGGATAAAATTATATCACAGGGAAATTGTGTAATTAACTGGTTGGATTTCCTCTCAGTGATGTTGAAATTTTGATAAAAACACATAGACGGACCAGCTATAAAAATGTCCAAATTGTAAAGTAATAACAAAAAATAAATAAATAAACGATTGACAATATCGTGAATGAAATGAGATTTACCAAGACAAATATTATTTTTTTCTGGCGGAATACTCTGAGCATAAATTTATTCTCTTTCTCTTCAATGTCTTCTGACTGTTTTGTTCCATTTTTCAAGAGCAAGAGACGGGTTACTTAGAAAATATTCTAAAATAGCCATTGCCTGCGCATGTGTTGCATAATTGTTATTCATACCACCCACAAACGCAGTGCATTTAGTAATCTTCATTTTCCCAAGCCAACGAGTGCCTCGTCCATCAATTCATCATCAGTAATACAAGGTGAGGCAACTGAATGAGGTGACGGTGGAATGACACGTGGTGATGGTGCGGGACTTTTAACAATATGAACACTCACAGATGGACTCAATGGAAATGCGGGTGGTGGTGGTAGTGGTGGTGGTGGCGGGGTATTTTTTTTTACTGGACCGCTCTGCAAATTCATTGCACGCTCTGGAATTGTAGCGATTGAAACTTTTGCCACATCTTTTAGTGTTGAGAAATCCAAAAGCATTTCATTTACTTCGACTGATTCTCCGGGCACAGGTGTCGTTGATTTGGCCACAGGAATTTCAATCGGTGTTAAGCTACTTAAAGACGCTACCGATGAGGATGATAATGATGATGTTGATGCTGCTACAGATGGAAGAGATATTGAAACTTTCTCCAAAGATTTCCGGTCTTCCACTGGTTTATTGTATTTATTCAAAGCTGCATCCGCAGGTTTGGTGCTTAAATTCAAACTTTCTGAACTTGCGCCTGCTGTCGTTAAATTCCCACTGACACTGGTTGATGAAGTGGCGGGAAAAGTTGCTAATGTCTTTGCAGCCATTGAAGAATCATTAACTGCTGTTGAATCGACATTCATATGACTGCTTAAAATATTGCTGCTCTCGGCACTGCCGGCTGAGGAGACTGAAGATGATGATGAAACACTCTTTACAAATTGTGAACTCGAACGGGGTGCTATTGACAAATCTTTACATACATCGCGTGATTCTATATCGTGCTGCATGGATAGATTGGTAGGTATGTCGGAGTCACGACTGGTTACAGATACAACCGATGATGTTAATGATGATGAAGATGATGATGATGATGATGATAATGAAGGGAGCGGGGGTAGCGGCGGCGGTGGTGGTTGAAGCATTACTGTCGGATCAAGTGTACTAGAGAGATTCAACATAGACGTCGTAGCTGTTGGCAAAGTGTCAATTGTAGATTTCGATTGTGAAATTTCACGACGATTTTGCTGTGTACTATGATCGATATTGTCTGACGATGTTTTTGGATTTGTTGAGATTGATGAGTTGGGTAATTGAATTTTTGATTGGTCAATTTTGTTTAATGACGACAAACTGTCAAGTAATTTACTGCCACTGCCGCCGCTATTGTTGCCGCTGCTACCACTGCTGCTGCTACTGTGTTCGGTCGCTGTTGATGCTGTTGTTTTTTCACTCGACAATTTTTTTTCTGCGGCTTCAGTGGCATTTACACGCGCAGACAGTTTTGGAATTTGAAATTTCGTGTCCAATTGTTTCATTAAACCCTCAACAACTAATTGCGCTGGGAAATTTGACACGCTGGACATTGAAGCGTGAGCAGCAAGTAATTTAAACGCCCGTTCGCTCTCGGTCTCTTCACGTAATGGTGATGGACTGGATTTTCTTGCCTCTGATGATTTCGAACTAAATAATCCACCACCACCGCCGCCGCTACTTTTGTCTCCCGATTTTGGTATGCGCGTTTTATCACGACTGCGACTTAGATCCGTCGCACCTGAACTAGACATTTTTGGTGAACCCGATGACGATTTTGAACTCGTAGCTTTGCCTAAAATACCAACACTACCACCGCTAGACGATGAGGAGGAACTACTCGATGTCGATTTTAAATTAGAAGAAACCTTTTGGCCCGTAAGGCCCAATTTATTTCCAACTGAGGGTGCATTCAGCCCACCACTCTGTTGACTTGTAATTTTAACCGAAGACTGCGATTGAGGTTTCTTCGATGCTGGTCCTGAATTTACACCAGGCTTCAATCCTGTATGAGTCTTCGGCGATCCATTTCCCGAACTTGAAGATGATGATGATGATGACGACGATGATGATGATGATGATGATGATGACGATGATGATGATGAGGATGATGATGACGATGATGATACTGAAGATGATCCAATTGATCCACCACTCACTTGTCCACCACTACCACTTGATGATATTTTCATATTTCCACTACTTTTTGAATCTTTTGCACGCGTTTTATTTATTGTTATTTTCATACCGTCCAAACTGTGTTTAACCATGTATTCAGCCGGATTTTTTGTATCAATTGACGGACTATTTTTCCCAACACTTTTCCCGTCACTTCCCGCTTTTGTTGACGAAGTTGTTGGTCGTTCTTTTTGACTGCTAGGTTCACCACCACCACTCGAGCTTCCCGATTTCGATCCGCCGCTGCTGCCATTTCCTGGATCGTCCGAGACATGCTGAGCATTTTTAAGTTTATCTATCACCGCGCTTAATGAACCTTTACGATTTCTCGCTTGTTGTTGTTGTGCTGTTGCGGATTTACTTAAATCTGATCCACCAGACGGTGGAGTACTACTTCCGCTGTTGGGCAAAGAACTTGTCGCCTGTTCACTAGTACTTGGCAATAACTCCATTGACGATTTTGATTTACTACTCGAAGACTTTGTCTTTGGACTTTGATGACCCGAATTACTGCTACTGAATGACAAACCAGAGGCGGAACTTGATGACGATGATGGAGCTTTACGATCTTTTTCACGATTTGTATCTTTACTTGACGATGATTTGGGTTTGGAGGCCGAATTCGACGGTTCACTATTACTTTTTCCACATGATGACGGTGAATTACTCGCAGCTGCAGATTTTAATGCTGACATACTAGGTTTCCCAGAGCTAGTAGAACTCCCATGTTTTGGAGATGATGTACCGTGCTTTGGACTTACACTTGCCGGCATTCCTGATGTCGCGTGTTTAGGACTGTTGTAAACGGGAGAGTGTTTCGGGCTTGGCATTGATTTGTTTGATGTTGAAGAAGTGGATGAAGATGATGAACTGTTATTGGGACTTGATGAAGGCTGTCGCGGCGTTGGAGAAGATTTTCCAAGTGCAAGTGGACTCGGGTGTGTGGGTGAAGGATTAAACTTCCTCAATGTTGTCGCGGGCGATAACGGACGCGAACCAACGTTTGGCTGTGGTTCTGATGGCTTTATACTAACTGAAACCGGTTTTGACAGTGGATCTTGTTGTGTTTGTTTTGGTGGAAGCTTTTCCGGTGGACCCATTGGACTATCCTCGCGTTTTCGCTTTCGTTTTTTTTCCAAACGTGATTTCTCTTCATTTGTTTTATTCTTCCTGTCACGTCGCTCCTCCAGTGGCACGGGTTTTATTGTTGCACCAGTGATTGGCGTTATTGTTATTGAACTCGGCAGTGTTGTTTGTGGCGTAGATGAAATTGGAATTATTTCAATACCTGGTCGTCGATCCAAGCCCATTCCCGTTAATACAGAATTATAATTTGTTGTTGGCGTAGCAATAGTACTGGTAGATATTGGTGTAATACTAACTGACGGTGGCACTAAATTACTTTTATTTTCATCGAAAACAGTTGGACTTTTCTTATCATCGCTACTGCGATTTTTCCGTGATTTTCGATCGCGTTTCATTATTTCACTGTAATCATCAGGTAAATCATGCACTTCCATCGCTTCCAAATCATTTTCGGCGTCGTAATCAGTTGAGTTGTGTGTATCACCACTAATAATATCATTCGCATCCAAATTCGACAGATCTAAACTACTAACGAGACTGATTGCGGAGGACGTTGGTGTTGGCGTACGTATACCATTTGCATTATCACGTCCGCCAGTTGGTGTACCGAGTGGTGTTGAATCTGAGCTCGAACTCTCCAACATTATTTCTCCAGAATCATCATTTTTACTTTTAGGACTGCGCCAAAGACCATCAGCAGTTTTTCGTTTGCGCGTTTTTTTTGGACGATCACCGGAAGTTTGATGTGTGGGTGTTGACGATGACATTCCGCTGCCACCACCATTACCACCACTTGGTGAATTTTTCCCCTGTCCTAAAAGTGCACCCAATTGTAATGGATTTAACATTGCAGCAGTATTTGTATCGGATTGACCGGAAAACGACGGGAACCCGATACTATTCTCCGTTCCGGCATCTAAAAAAGACTGCTGCTGTTGATTTGCTATTTGTTGTTGCTGTTGTGGATGTTGTCTATTTAAACCATTACTATTGCCATTTAATCCAGGCTCATGTTTAATTTTTGTCTCACCACCATTGGTAAAATCTGGCATATTTGTACCAATATTGTGATTATTTTGATCACGTCCACCGCTAAGATTATTAACACCGCCATAACTACTACCATTAGTTGTACCACTACCTGTACCACCACCACTACCTCCTCCGCCACTACCACTGCCAATTCCATTTAACTGCATTGAATTTCTGCCCTCCCATGTTTTAATCAATGCACGCATTGTCACTGGTATACTAAGGCACCTTTGCAGTACTTTACTAACTATTTCCGATGTTTGTTCAGTATTTGTCATGCTAATACCATAAAGTTTACATTTCACCGCTGATATATCAGATAAATCTAATTCAGCCGTTGCTAATGTCTCTTCAAATGGATGTTCAAGACTTACAGACACATGTTGCCAGGATAATGCACTAACTTCAAACATTGTTGTGTGCTCAAGCTCTTGACGCGCCATTAACCGTACACAACTCATCATTAATGTATTGAATAATGCTTGTTGTCGTAAGTAAACAAGTATTTGTGGTACGTGTGCCGGATGTGTGAATGGAATACTGCCAACTAATACACCCTCCATACATTTGTTTTCCGTCATGAAGTAGCAGTGCTGTTGATCGGGCAATGTCACATACAATCCACGATTATTACGACAATCCAATTGTCCATCACTCGAATGTCGTACAATTAAACTTAAAAGTGGTTGTATTGGTGATATATCGTTACACTCCAATTCAGTAACTTTTTGTATTCTGTTAATTAATTCCAATGACATTGGCATTTTTTTCGCAAGTTTCAAAACAAAACACGCGGGAAGCATTGATGAATTTGCGCCAGTTAATGGTGCGTATGAAGGTGTACTTTTACCAGTAGCGCTACGATTAACTGTAATAATACTTGACGTTGGGAGTTTATGTGCGGTTGATCCTTCCAAGCATACCGTCACTGAATGGCCAATTTTACGTGTCATTACCGTATCGGAATTTAATTGTTCAATTAAACGACTGTCTTGATCAATTAAGTCGTATGGCGATACAAAGTAAGTTAATTTCATTGGATGTCCACCTTTCCTTCGCTCCAATATACCTGAAATTATTTAAATTATTGCTTAGTTGAGAATGATGTGAATTTGGAGTATAAGATTATTTTTTTTTTGACATTATGACTTACCAACTGGACTCTTGTGCACAAGATTGAATGGCTCTTTCATAAATGTTTGTAGTTGCGCCAATATCCCTAAATCCGCTTCCAATGATTGCAGTGCACTGAATGCTTTACATTTGATTTTTTTATCGGCATTTAATTGATAAATGGAGGCGAGGCCCTCAAGTTGAGCGGTAAAATCAACAAAATCACCGCGTGAAAGACATGATACTAATTCATCACAACTTTGTTGCTCATTTTTGCCTTCATGATGAATTTTAACATCTTTAACGACACCAGTTTGCTCCAATAATACTTCCAGAAAGAACATGTCCGAGGATATAAAAAGTTCGGTGCCTGGTGGTCCAGACATCATAAATTTAAGTCTAAAAGTGGAGAGTAATGGTTGAAATATAACTCAAACATTTTGTGAAATGTATTTTCAAATAATTGTGTGGAGGAAATAAAACTCCCAATACCCTACCCCAATTGTCTTGTGAGACTCTCGAGTCGTTCTACCATTGATTGAAGTGACGTAACCTTAATTGAATGTTGTAGTGTATCTAAACATTTTTGAAGTTGACCTTTTTCCACGCTATCAATTGCAAATCTTTTATCCAACATTGCCATCCGGAGATTCTTGGCTGTTTCCACCAGACTTTTAAATGCTGTTGCTTTTGATCTGAGTTTCTCCATAAGCAGCTCCATTTGCCATTCTTTACTCCTGTCAGTGCCAGTGCCTCCTCCAGTGGACAGTTGTCCACCTGTGCATGGGCAAAAAATAAAGAAAAAATAAATAAGAAAAAAAATAGATAAAACGAGTTAAATACTATTGTCATTATTTATAATTATTTAATGATTTTGTTCAGGTTTCATTTCTTTTTCATCTTTCATTTGTGATTTATAATGAATTTATTGAACGGAACTTACTGAGAGGCTTCTGGCCGTTAGCTGCATCCATGTATCCGTTAGCGGATAACACGGATGTTTTTTTTTATCCAGAAACAATGTATATTTGAAATGATGAGCAATATTAAAAATGCTTTATTGCTACATTATGACAGGGAGCAACATCTGCTTCTCACATTTGTGGTGTGTAGTGTTCGCACAAACTATCTCTAACCTTTGCACATCGTAAGTATAGAATGTATAGTATGTATAACCGCACTTATGTATGTATCTACTTAATAGAAATGAATATTGAGCACATATATATGAAACTGAATGGCGATAGATGTGTATATTATATGTACATAAAGTGGAATGTTATATACTCTATTAGTCATTTGACGATAGAACGTCACTGTGAAGGTTATATTGGCCGATACAATACATATATATAGACCATCATGGCGGGTGTCATGCTCTGATGTCTCTCATGCTTACATACATACGGAAGAAGAGAGGGGAAACACTGCGTTTATATCTATTTCCCACAATGGTAGGTGTTCTCAAACTCATTCTATCCTGTCATACGCAGTTAGCATGGAAAATTCAAACATGAAAAATTCAACACATCTATTATAATTTTGAAATCAAACAATTTTACTTCGTATAAGGATTACAGAATTATACAAAGTGGCCCTTCATTGTACTGTCCACCTGAGATATTTTTATTTTTGGTTTGATCTTCGTAACTATCATGTTTATAATTGTGAGAACAATTTTATCTCGAGCAACATTCCTTTGTATGTTTATTCTAAATATTATAAATAGTCACAATTGCATTTTTATGACCAGCGAAAAAATAATATGATGATTTATAATTTACGCAACTTCATAGCGACATATCTACTTGATTTTCATTTCTTATCTTATCTTCGATTGCATGGAACTCTGCACGTTTGTTTATTCAATAAAACATTGTAATCGATAATTCACCAGTAGTTATATTGTTTGAGCGATGCGCCAAATTCATAGTCTAGTATTATCAATATTATCATAATTTTCAAGTTAGACAGATAACATTTTAATTTATTTAGAATTAATAAGTCAACTATAATTTTTGCTTTTATATTTGATTCATTATATTGAAATACACTATTTTGTACTGTAGCTGATTAATTTACAGACAATATCTTTCCATTATTTGCATTGACACATTACATGGGAGAAAAGTCCGTAGATTATCATATATTGCTGAGAATGATGAACGCGCTTCTGTTGCGTATTTACATAATAATAAAGATTTTCCGTAATTCTTGTATTGCTACAACTGCACGCATATTTTTTTCCATACATACAATTAGTTTTT
Source organism: Galerucella tenella (assembly GCA_910591685.1). Taxonomy (NCBI): domain Eukaryota; kingdom Metazoa; phylum Arthropoda; class Insecta; order Coleoptera; family Chrysomelidae; genus Galerucella; species Galerucella tenella. The sequence continues at coordinate 23,747 of CAJUYH010000036.1, forward strand.
GGAATTTGAATGACATATATGTGATTAAGATCCAATTTCTTTGGATCTATTCGCTGCAGCCTCGACAGCATTCATCAACGATGCTCGAACACAGCCCACCTCTAATTGGTGAATTCCCGCAATTGTCGTTCCAGCCGGTGAGCATACCTCATCTTTCAATTGTCCTGGATGTTTATCAGTGTGTAATACCATTTTTCCAGCACCTACCAGTACTTGAGCAGCAAATTTTGTGGCTAATGCTCGTGGTAAACCATTTTTTACAGCTCCATCAGCCAGAGCTTCTATCATAAGATAGGCCTAAATATAAAAAATAACATATTTTATTTAAAGATGATCTTTGAAAAAAAACGAATTTAATGCTGTATTCAAAATAGCCAATTAACTATTGGAACTATATTTGATCAAAATATATATTTTTATCATTTTGGCAATAAATTAATTTTACAACTTGATTATCGACCAGCGATATCAATATCGATGAGACAAATATATAAATCACTTAGAGTCTCGAAGCTTTTCAATAATCTATCATGAGGAATTGCATGAAGTCGTGTGCTCTCTTATAGAGTCTACTGTGTTCAAATATAAGCATTTGAGCTCTAGAATTAGTGCACAAAAAAGAACATAAAGTAATTTCTAGAATAGTTTTACTCATACTTAACTACGATTGTGTTAACTGCATACATAAAAATATAACAAATTAAGCTTACATATGCGGGTCCACAGCCAGTTAGTCCACCAGCGGCATCCATAAGAGATTCATCAATTTCTTCTATTATACCAAGATGAGAAAATATTTCGACTACACGAAGTGTATCATCTTCACTAACGTGTTGATTCCGGCAGTAAACTGGAAAAAAAATTAAGCATTATGCATGTGTGTATGATTTGATTTCAATTATTTCCAAATATATGAATGACTAATGAAAACCCTTACGAGTAATTCCTTCGCCGACAGACAATGGCATATTTGGTATTGTTCTTATTAGCTTTGCTTTAATTGCATAGTTTCCCATTATCTGTGGATGAGATATTTTTATGAAACAATTAATAAGGACAATTATGTAATTAATTCTTGAATTCGAAATTTCACCTTTGCCAATGTATCAAGTGTTACACCAGCTGCTATTGATACAAATAATTTATTCTTAATGATTTGTATGGTGTCAAATGCTTCTTTTATTGCAACATCAAGACATTGGGGTTTAGTCGCCAGGAAAATTATGTCACACAGACGAACAACGTCAGCATTGTGCTCGGTAGTACGAACGCCATAAACTTTTTTCCAATACTGACGGGTATTCATTGTTTTTGCCGATACAACAATATTATCGGCATCGATAATTTCTTTTAAAATAAAACAAAAAAAATAATATTTATGAGTCAATAATAATGTTACTAATAGTATAATGAGATATTTGCGAAATATATTTAAAGAATTCTTACTTTTCGTTAACAATGGAGTGGCGATGGCTCGTGCCATGTTTCCACCGCCTATGAAACCGATTGTAAATCCTGCTGGCACACTTGACCCATTCATATTGGTGATTATTGAGTTACTTTGATTTACCTACAAATATTAATTTTCCAGTTTAACATTTAAGGTTTTGAATATATATAGAATATTGTTCACGATGAATTCGAGGAAAATTAACTTATTTCATGTGAATATCTATACAATTGAAACAGAATATTAGATGCTTACACGCGATTCTTACGGATATTTTTTGATCATAAAGTCGCAAATCTAAAATTATGTAACGTTATTAGTTTGTTGCTTAACAGTTCAACGATATGTAACAAACGTAATTATGCACTTATTTAACTAAATTTTTATCGTATAAATATATGTATGTACTTGACCCTTGCACTAACAATGCAATGTTGTCTAAACTGTACCAAAAAACAGTGGGGCTTCATAACCTATAATAACTATACAGAATAAACAGAACTTTTGTGCATGTTCTGTGTACTTATGTATACCTTTATTTATAGAGTTCATTTTTGAGAGAACTATTTCGTCAGTGAATATAGAATGAATTATAGCTCATCGCATCATTTTCTATATTAATATTCATATTGATTGATAGATTTATAGAATTAATGTAGATATTGAAGTATGTGTATATTCCTCCATGCATTATCATTGTTGCGTGGTGTACAACCATTGTACAAAAGGATCATTGTTATACTTGTATTAGAATGTATGTTACATAATAAACAATCATTAAATCTTGAGATAATTTTTTTATTGTACAGCATTATATATATATATATATATATATATGTGTACCTATAGCTATATAGCGATAACGCTACGATTGTACATCAGTCTCACGGTTAGATAGCTTTGGTAGTTTTTTTTTATTCGAATCGGGAATACTATCCATATAACTCACCATATAAATATAAAAATTTACATTTTGTTTTGTCTTGGACTGTATTAAATTTGCGGTTTTTGTTTTTTCAATTTTTTCGCGGCAGCGTCAGCAGCATTAATCAATGACGCTCGTACAGAGCCAATTTCTAATTCGTGGATTCCATCAATTGCTGGACCATCAGGAACACAAGCTTCATCTTTGAGTTGTCCTGGATGTTTACCCGTTTTCAATACCATTTTTGCAGCGCCTGCAAATACTTGAGCAACAAATTTTATCGCTAAATCTCGAGGCAAATCATTTTTTACTGCACCGTCAGCCATGGCTTCTATCATGAGATAAACCTGAACATAAATATTGACAATAAGTTATAAAATATAAGATAAAAATAAATTATTGAGTTTCGATATAGCAGGGATGAGGTGAACTTACGTAAGCTGGACCACATAATGCCGGTATAGACGCAGCAATATCCATGAGAGACTCATCAATTTCTTCGACCATACCATAATGTGATAATAATTCAAAAACAGGACCTATCCATGTTTTCGTAAGGTATTCATCCCGACAATATACTACAAATTCAAAAAAAACAGGAGAAATTGATGATATTGATGATAAATAATGAAACTTACGAATAAGCCCTTCGCTGACTGTCATTGACATATTTAGTATTACTCTCATAATTTGTTGAGTCGGACGTGGAATCCCATATACCTCAATTTTCTATAGCACAATTATGCACAAGAATAATTATAGAAAACAACAATAAGATAGTTGATGTTTTTATTCAATTTACCTTTGCTAATTCAACACATGTTACTCCAGGAATTAGCGACACAATTAATTTATGCCTGAAGGAATTTTCGTGAGGTAGCGATGGCAATATCGCAGCATTCAAATCATTAGTGAGAGAATGTGCTTCAAATCCCAGAAAAATAATATCCACTTTTGCAGCAACTTCGCAAGAAGTTAATGATGTATTCACCCGAGGATTTTGCTCATTTTCCCAAAATTCACGAATATCTTCTTTCGTTTCTGCTACCCATATGTGTAATGGATTTAAAACCTCTTACAAATTGATAATATATGTTTATTCATTAATGATAGATCCCATGAAATCATAAAATAATCATAAAATATTAATCAATAATTTGATAGGAGCTGAATTCTTACTTTGCTCTATTAATGGATATACCAAAGAACGTGCTAATTCACCACCATTTAGAAAACCTAGTTTCCATTTTCTTAATTCAGTTGACATCTTGTATACAATATTACTTAAATGTATTTAAATATCTCGATAAAAATTGTCTTTAAATTTTACACAAAAGTAATTATGAAAGTTCATGAAAATGATACTAATAACGTTATTTTCGATACTTTTGTTTGAACCGAAAAATTGTATAATTTCCAATGCTTTTACACGTGTAGTGAATCATGGAAAAATTCGAATGCAAGTGCCGGTTAGTATTGTTTACATCGCACATGTACCTGTTACACCTTCATCCCTACCTTCCAGCCGTTTGTTTTCACGCGAGACTGTATCAGAAAAATCTTCCTTTCTCAAAATGTATAGTATGTGTCATTTTTGAATTCAAAACAAAGATTTAATTTGAGAAAAGCTGTTATCATATGGTAACACACGTAAATTTAAATCAATCAGTTGTAAAAATAAATTCTATTTGGCGCGTAATTTTTTCTATTTCTCGTTACTCAATGGCACACGTGTTTATATATAAATAAAATATTTATGAAAGTTTCAGTAAATTTATACCTGACAATGTTGTCATAATTTTCACATTTTACAGAAATGTATCTTAGTCCGTAATTTCTATTTGAATTATTTACCACAGATTTCTTACTAAAACCTAATTCTCATTTGTTCGTCTTTAAATAATACTTTACTTCAATTCACTAATGAATCATGTATTACACTGGCAATTATATAAATGAATAATTACTGAGAAGAGACGCAATCTTAACATTTATTTTCAATCTATTTCAACGTTTAAATTATGAAATTTAGTTGCCAGAAAAATATTATAGCAGTCACTAACAAGACTATTCTATGGAATATTATTAACTTCATCAATGCTTTTTCAATAATGAAGTGATATTCGATTTCGATGGAGATTTGTTTCGTACCTATTTACGTTAGCTAATATGTACTTTGAATAAAATTGATGAGTAGAGAATTTTATACGAATTTCATACAGATTTTCAAGAGGTATTATTGCAGAGCTAATTTGTTCTTTTCACGTAAGAGTGAAAAAAGCATAATACAGAATCCATATAATTTACAGTAATTGTTATGCCATTAAATTCACCAATGTTTCTCAATTAAGTTATATTATCCGATGTGAATTTATAGATATTTTTCATTATTACAATAAGCTCTGATGATCAACAAACTGAAAAAAATAGACTTTATGAAAATTTCATTAATAAATTATACGTAGTTATTTCAATTTATCGCCGCTAGGGAGCACTACTGCACAGATGAAAACCAGCGTATCCAGACTGTTGCGACTGTAAATTACAAGTTTGCGAGAAAATCCATTATCTGCATAATACTATGAAGCACTCCATTACCGGCATTAGATAACATGTAGAGTTACAAATACATTCAATGGAATTCTTTTATGATATAATCTTTTATGTGGGAGAGATGACACATGATTCAAATGCTATTGAAATACGCTTTTATGTGATAGAAATGTTATGGAATGGACATCATTTTGAATACAGATGTTTCGGAGGAAAAATGCCGGTACTTAGTTCTGCGTTAGTGTTATTGGAGTAATATGCCAAGGGAAATAAATGTGAGTGTAGGAGGCCACGTGTGCTTGGTCGTTTTTGACGTTGAATGACATAGAATACCGCCTGGTATATATTGATGTCATAGCTAGAAATACAACTGAAATGAAATAAAAATACCCACATCTTCAACATTTTTCCCATGTATATACACTGAATAACACTATCGATAGTCCAGAGTATACGCAATCATAGCTGAGACGATTCTGAGAAGAAAAGTCCTTATCGGTTTTTCAATACATGCCATTGTTTTTGAGTTATTAATTAACAATGATAGCCTATCAGTGAGCATGATTTCAGCGGGCATTCTGATATTTTACGATCATTTCATTCGAATTAAAAAACGAACGGAGCTCATTTTGTGTTCATTAAATAAAAATAAAAGTTATTATATATCGGCATTCCAATGACTATCCTAAGACTATATGTTACTACATCTTTAGGAACCCAGCCGAGATAAAATCGTGTTAGATTAGCCAGTGCAAAGTGTAATAAAAGACATTTCTTTCGACCAAGATGGCAGACAGCGAATCAGTGTTACATACAGAAAAGATGAGGGTCGAAGATTTGAGAAGTAGACTTGCTACGCTTGCTTTACCGATATATGGTGCGAAGGCAGTATTGCTCATAAGATTGATGCAAGACATTAATAAAAAGACAAAATCGTCGAAAGTGCCCGAGGCCCACAGGAACTTATACGACGACGAAGGTGCTAGCAACGACGTTCAGGAAAGAGTTAGATTGCAAATCACTTAAGGTGCAGCAGTTGAGATCGCATCTGGCCAGCCTGAACTTTAAGACGACATGGAAAAAGACCGAAACACGTACGCAAGCAGTTTCAGAAAATCATCGGCAAACACGTTTTTCATGACCATGACCTTCGAAAACATTAAATTTATTTTTATATTATTCAAGGTGACATTTCAGTAAATATTAACATTAAGTTGTTTAAATTAATGTTAATTAACTGAAGGCAAATATGCCTTATTTTGGCCTTTGAAAATCGGACGACCCCAATACTTTCTTATCACTATACGTAATGAAAAGTAAAAATGATAAAGAAAAATATAAGTGGACCAAGGTTTGGAAGAAATAAACAATACCAAATTTCGGTCATTTTCAAAAATATTTGCATTCACGAGATATAGAATAATATGCGAGTTAGCAATAATGCTCTCATCAAAGAGTCATAAAAAATATAGACGTACAATATGTAAAATTTCTTTTGAAGCAGCTTTCATCAACAAATCGACTAAAAAGTTCATGGGTTAAATAATTATGAATTGAATATTTCACTAACTCCATAGTTCCTAATGATTCTTGAGATTTCATCACCATATTTACAGCATTAATCAAAATATCCAGAGTAAGGGTCCGAGAAATAAGGTAGTGGCATAAACAGTGAAGAGTTTAGTTTGTGTGGTACTAATCCGACAATAATATATCATAGGTACCATACTGTCGAAATAGAAAGGATTCAGTATGTGTATTTTTTTAGAAAATATTTCGTACATACCTTTTTCCCACAATAGCAATTGTGATTTTTTTGGTGCACCCGTCAAAATCGATATGAAGACGGGAAACTAACGTAAACGCAAAAATCTGTTTCGCTTATAATAATACTATGTGACGCAATTTTGACACTTAAGTTTAAATTGTTGCTATGTAATGAATTTGAAAATTAAAAATTCAAGATGTCGTGTCGCCTATATTTCCAAAAGTGTTCATTACAATGATGATGGTTAAAAGTTCCCCATGAAAAGTTTAACAATGGAAAAATAAACAAACAAACGTTACAACTGTGTGGAAGCTTTTTCAAAAAAATGATTTTTCGTTCCAGTTACATTTTTGATTTTAGCAAATTTCAAAGAGTAACGAGAAAAGAAAACGGGAGCGGGATATCAGTGCCAGTTATAGTTTCAGTGGTAGACGAATCGTCGAACTAGAAATTTTAGCAACGGAACTGTGGTGTTCGAAGTGTGACTTGCCATTGTCACTCCGGGACATTATTTCAGAGGCACATCACTGTTTGGCAAGCACTTTTGAAATAAATTGCCGACAATGCAAAAAAATATAAAAAGTTCACATTTCGAAGCCACATCGAAATGCGACAGGGAGCATCCGTTACTCTACGAATGGAAAAGTCGTTATCGGTAAGTGAACATAATTCTTTCCTTGATCTACAGCAATTTATTTGCAAGATGTTATTTAAGTGTACGAGAATGAAATTGCCGGTGTAATTGAGAAGTGCGCCAAGAAAAGCTTCGAGAACGATGTGAGGATCGAAAAGGAAATGACCATCGCAGCCTGTCAAAAAGGAGAGCTAATAACTTTCGAGTAGAATATTGATAGTTACATGCATGTAGAAAATATCGAGAGATATTAGAGTTTTTTGTGAGTATTGTTTAGTAGACAATGTAGTTTTATTAAAAAATGAAAATATATTGGAAATTAGTAGTAAACATGACGACTAAGATATTGCATTTTTATAGGATGGAACAATTTTATAGTTCAAGGAGAACTATGGACGAATACAATAACTCTACATTCCTTTATTTTCATTTCCTCATTTTCTTCATCCCTTCCGTTCTTCAGGTTAATTTGCAGAATTTTGATTTCTCGACAGAAGACAATCCGGAGCAAATTGCCAACATCATAGCCTCATTCGACGCTGGGCGGCAAAGACGTGGGTCGGGATACATCCGGAACAGTCTATCAGGTATATACAAATATTTAAAAGAAATCATGTTATATATAAACAACACAAAATATTAAATGAAGAAGATAAAAAAATATTTCTAATATATTATTTCAAAATAAAAGGATGAATATAAATTATAAAAATCTTTTTGTCCTCATTGAATGTTTTGCAGGCCATGCTTCATTATTCGAATATTATTCGAATCTGCTCCTCGGTGTTGATACAAGATCAAAATGTTGTGTTCAGTGCCAACACGGCGATCTACCTGAAAATCACAATTGTCAACGAAACTGGAGAGGCAGATCAAAAACGATGGAACCGGATATGGCAGTAAGCCTAATTGCGAAAAACGAAGTTTTGCAAAAATTGTCTGCAAGAGTATCTGTGTTGATCGCGGACGATGATTCGGCCATAATTAGCAACGTCCGGAAAAATGTCTCTTGGTCTGTCGAAAAATGGTCCGACTTCAATCACATGAAGAAAAATATGACCAGCCAGTTATACGCCGTGAAGACACCACCGGCCGTCGTCAAATATTTCGCGCGAAGATTAACATTGATCCTGCATTCCAACAAAAATAATTGCAAAGCATTTAAAAAACTGTTATTGTGTACGGTTGACCATGCGTATGGGTGTCACAAAAATTGTGGTCTTTGGTGCGGTTACGTACAAGATCCGGACACTTACTCGTACCGTAACCTACCCGGGAACGAACCACTAAGTGACATGACGCGAAAAAAAATTTTCAAAGACATTTTCCGAAAAATAGCCAACGATGTGGCCAAAATAGCTCCGTGTGGTTCCACTCAACAAAACGAATCGTTTAACCACACCGTTGCCGTATCCCACCCAAAACCCTTGTTTTTCGGATCAACGTAATCATTTCCATCGCGAATTAAAACGGCTGCTTTAAAAATGAACGAGAACTCCGCGTACGTAATCAAGGTTAATGAAAAAGCAGGATATTCCCCGGGAAAATGGAATGCAAGATATCGATTGGGCAAAGACAAAATGTCTGAATTGCGCAATAAGCGCCTTCATGATCCACAAGAAAGGAAAAAACGCAACGAAAGGAAGCAACGGAGATTACGTGAAAAATACCAGAAGACAAATCAGGAAGGGGTGTCGTATGATCCAGGATGGAGCCTGTTAAACTTTGACGCTGTGGTGAATAACCTTCCTGGTCATGAAGGTAATTATTAATAATCAATATGATAATTTCTTCCGATAGTCTCTAATTCTTCTTTTTATTTTTTTCAGACAATAGAGTCTTGGGTGCAGAAATGTTGGTGTATTTCGATTTGGAGACGACAAGTTTGGATAAAGATTGTGCAGACATTTGCCAAATTGCTGCAGCTGCACACGAAAATAATGTATTCAACCGATACATTGTTCCGGATCTTCCAATCGAAAAAAGCGCAAGCCTCGTTACTGGCCTCACCGTGCATCATGGGAAATTGTATTACGAAGGCATATTGCTGGACACTGTACCCATTCACCAAGCTTTCAAGGATCTCATTCATTTTCTGGATGATCTCAGCGCAGGTCAAAAAATTATGTTGGTGGCGCATAATAATTTCAGGTTTTAAAAATAATAGTATTTTTTTGCATTCTTCCATCTCTTCAAATGATTGTATGTAATTAATTAAATTACGCAATTTTATTTCACATTTGACTGCCCGGTATTGTCACGGTGCGTGTAGGAGCCAAATTTGATGGAAGAATTTCGAGCTAGTGTCACTTCATTTTCCGACATCCTACCAGTTTTGCGACAGCATTTGTCAGGGCGGAGAAAGGAAAGGAAATTATTCTCCCGGAGCAGCCTCGTTGCGGATTTCATTGGGGTTGAAGCGATAATAAAAGCTCACAACGCCATCATCGATGTCACAAATTTGATCCAGCTCGTCAACGTGTTTGATATTTCGACAATGATAAAAGAGCAGGCGAAATCTATGTCATTTATAATAAATGAAAAAATCCGCAACGGACAAATGATGAAATACCGGGAGAGCATAAACGTACTCCATATTTCACCAATGATGAAAAACCGCATCACTGCTTCTATGCTTTCTCTCGAAATGCTTCTCAACATTTTTAAAACAGATGGAGAGAATGCCATAACTTTTTTTCTCTCAGAAAGTGTCAACGGCAAGCCTAGCATAACTGAAAATAAGCGAATTATAAAAACAATAATCCCAGATTTAAAAGAGCTTTCAAAGAGCGATCGTGATGACTGTGATGGCCACAATAACAATAATAATATCAATTCGAAATCGAGTGGAGACGAAGAATGTCGGTATTGTTTGAGTAGCGAGGACGAAAATAACAACGAGCAAGTCATACATTGCAAGAATGACATGTTTGAGGAATATTTGGATGAAAATTTTGACTGTACTGAAAGTATCACCGGTGATTACGAATGGGACTAAAATTTGCGAACGGAATCATTTTGCTGTATCGTATTTTTCTTTATCTTGTGTAATAAAAATACAGAAGCCAAGAAAAATTCTATTTCCTGCCAATCCCTCCAACATCCCGTACCCTTGTAAATATACGAGAAAACTCAATGTTTTTATTACAATATTAGTTTAAAAAAAAATCTAACAAAAATAATGAAATATGAAAATCATAGAAACAACATATAATTATCCTTCAATACTTCTTATAAGATATATATAGCAATAATATATATATATATTCTTTTTTTCATTTGTATTACTAGAAATGTGTGTATAAGCACCATCGACGATTACGCATATAATGTCTTTATATACATATATAAGGTTGTCAAATATCTCCCTTCCGCCTTTTTGTCTTTTGGATTTCGCGGCTATGTACAAAGCGCTACAGAGCTCGTATCTGGCAATACTATACATAATTTGAAAGGTCTTGACATATCCATCAAAACGACGCTATGCATGATTAGTTTGGATATTGCGTTCAACAGTTATAGACGTGTAAACATGGAGTTCACTAACGCCGAAATTCGCGCTATTTTAAAGTTTTCCTTCGTTAAAGGCAAATCCGCTAGAGAAACATTCCGTGAGATTAATGATGTTTTGGGGGATGGTACTCTATCACTTCGAACCGCGAAGGAATGGTTTCGACGATTCAGAGCCGGTGAAAACGACACCATGGATAAGCCAGTCGGCGGAAGACCTGTGACGACAAATACCGATCAAATCATGGAATACATCGAGTTAGACCGGCATGTGGCATCTCGTGACATCGCCCAGGAGATGGGAGTTAGTCACCAAACCATTTTAAACCATCTGCAGAAGGCTGGATACAAAAAAAAGCTTGATGTTTGAGTGCCGCATGATTTGACGCAAAAAAACCTTCTGGACCGAATCAACGCCTGCGATATGCTGCTGAAACAGAACGAACTCGACCCATTCTTGAAGCGGATGGTGACTGGCGACGAAAAATGGATCACATACGACAATATCAAGCGAAAACGGTCGTGGTCGAAGGCCGGTATCGGCCAAGCCGGGATTGACGGCCAGGAAGGTTTTACTGTGTGTTTGGTGGGATTGGAAGGGAATCATCCACTATGAGCTGCTCCCATATGGCCAGACGCTTAATTCTACCATCTACTGCGAATAACTGGACCGCTTGAAGCAGGCGATCGACTAGAAGCGTCCAGAATTGGTCAACAGGAAGGGTGTAGTGTTCCACCAGGACAACGCCAGACCACACACTTCGTTGATGACTCGTCAGAATCTACGGGAGCTCGGATGGGAGGTTTTATCGCATCCACCATATAGCCCGGACATAGCGCCAAATGATTACCACCTGTTCCTGTCCATGGCGAACGCCCTTGGTGGTGTAAAGTTGAACTCAAAAGAGGCTTGTGAAAAGTGGCTGTCCGAGTTCTTCGCAAATAAGGAGGGGGGCTTCTACGAAGGAGGTATTATGAAGTTGCCGTCTAGATGGAAACAGATTATCGAACAAAACGGCGCATATTTGAACTAAATCCGATCACTGTAACACTTTTTATAAAGCATTGAATAAAGAGCAAAAAAGCGGAAGGGAGATATTTGACAAGCTAATATATCGTGTTCAAAGTTGGGCCAGAAAATTTGTTTTCTGGCCCAACTTTGAACACGATGCATATACTTTTTCGTGATTTTAGTTGGATTTTGCCAACTTTCGGTACAAATAACACGGAGTTAAATGAGACTTTAATTCTTAAATATTTCTTTCAAATGATCGGCTAGGTACCTTTTTCTCTTATCCAATCGATGCAGCGTGATCAACTCTATCATATATTTCAAATTTACGGAAAGTTTGAAGAATTGATATTTTTTACATACATCTTTAAATGATAATATCATATCTTTTTTTCAATGGACGGAGTGGGGATAATATTATAAACATGTGAGTTTTTTTTATGCATATTCTATACTTGCGCAAACATATTACTGGCAGTGTGTCATTAAAAAGAAAAAAAAATTGAGAGTTTATTGGATGTGCAGGGTTGCAGGGATGCTATTCAATGTACTGTTAGGTCCTGGCCTCATGCGACTACTTCCAGTCTTCAATGGAATGTTATAAAATACTTTATTTAAACAAATTATTTATGAATGCCGACGCGAGCAGAACAACCGACAATCCAGTCGTACGTTCTCACGCTACAGTCAGCACTCAAAACTGGAATGCGTCTCGAAATATAATCTAACGATAAATGTCAAAACTCGAAATATTCACAAGTCACATTATTCAAAAGAAAAAAAAGATATCGAATGACTTCACATCCTGTCTTCGACATAACGCAAAAACAGAGAATATGAGAACTTGGTGCCGCGAATAAAACTCAAATAACCGCGAATAGAGCTCGAATGACCGCGAATGGGAAAAACGGCTACTCAGCCATCAGCAAAAATCATCCACGTTCACCTGCCAAAGTCAAACGGTCAAACATATTACTATCAGCAAAATTATATATTCAAGAAATTCCTCCCACTACGGGAACAATCCATCAACCACCTTTCAAAACTTCAGAATTAACAAATCAAATCATGGCAAGAAATAAATATAACCAATAAAAATAAGTCCACGCGGACTCCGAGGGTTGCCAATGCAAAATCCCCATTCCAAAATAGTATTTAAAATCGCGCTCAAAGAACACATGAGCTCAGTACGCCTTTACATCTTTGCCAGTACGTCTTTACATCTTTAGGGCAGTTCATTTCATTTTTACAGACATTAGAGTCAGTTCATTTTTCATTTTTACAGACATTAGAGTCAGTTCATTTTTCATTTCTACAAACGTTCGCTGCAATTCATTTCATTTTACAAACGTTACGGTGTCAGTACGTCTTCACATCTTTGCCATTCCAGTCTCTAGAAATTATATCCTACGTTATCGTTGATCCAGACCTTCCGTCGACGTGTATTTTCTCTAATAAAACAATACAAAAATCAAGTTCTCATATAAACTCTTATCGAGGCCATTATCAAAGGTGCTACGTAATAAATAAATAATAAAAATTGTGAAACATATTGTATTGTCTCTACGTCATCAACATCGTTGAATAAAGAAAATAATTGTTAACATAACATCATTCGCTCGTCGATCTGAGAACCAATTATTCATCTCCTACACTCCAGTACTTTAGCTACGTTCAGTAGTGACCGGCAACGATCCCTATACCTTTTCGGAACTCAACAAATAAATACAAATTGATCTTGTATTTGTTACGCAATCCTGTTGCGGATCCAACCACTCTACACATCCAGGACGTAACAGTACCATTAAATTGGGATGGTTTGCCAAAAGAATATAAACCAATGAATTTATAGGTAAAGCGCAACTATTGTACGGTAGCACCGAAGTGCTATAGTCTCCTCGCCAAGTTGGCATATACGTAGCGCAACTATCATGGAATTTCGTGGGATGCCGGTGATATACCTTATAACAAACTCAATAATGTTCTCGATATTATTCTGCAAGATGTGGCTCATGGCCGGTAAAACAGTTTTCATCTAGGGGCAGTAATGCAGAGAACAGAATCAGTTTCTTAGTGAGGAACAGTACCCTCTGCCGGTAACTCAAATCTGTATCCAGAACCCGCCTTATATAACTCCTGATAGTCTACCTTTGTTAATTAATAATTCAAAAACAATGGCATGTATCGAAAAATTATAGAGGACTTTTCATCTCAGAATCGTCACAACTATTACTGGGTATGCTTTACACAATCTTTAATGGTATTCAGTATGTATGTCTGTATACATATTGATTTGCAATTATTTTTGTTTTTTTGATTCACAGCAATGTTGGTTAATTGCGATGAATTTCACAATTAACAATCTAATTCAGTAATACTTTAACAGTTATTTTCCATTATAATTTTATTTTCTGAGTTTTTATGATGTTAAATCTCAGTGCAATCAAGTGCATACAATTTGGAGAGAAATGCTGTTGTTGGGTTACCCTATATTTTTATTATTAAAAATGTGTTTCAAAAAAATTGATTGATTTTTTGAGCGGTCAAACTACAAAAAAAATCGACTTCCATAGAAACAAGTACAAACAATCTGATAAACAGTTGTACTACATTGCGACATGATTTGACTACTTTTCACACAGTTCAATTTTTAATTCCTCATTATTCAAATATCTTTTGAGTTTTCATCGATTTGCATTTCATTACAATCAAGTACAAGCAATTGTAATTGAAATGCTGTTGTTTGTTCAGTTCTTCTGTTTGATATATTTTTTCTTGCAGTTTTTCACTGAAAACGGATGTGTTGACCGATAGTGATAATAATCAAGAAAATATCTGTTTCATACGTGAAAATTGGGATTAAGCTCCGAATCAAATCCAGACTTCGGAGAAATAATAAAAGTTATGAGGGGATTGCGTGCATTATGAAATGCTTCTTCAGAAACAGAGGATGGATTATTAGAATTGTTGCATGCTACAGAGTTTGTTTATGCTAATGCATCATGCCAACAAAAATACATATACAAAAATTATATTAAGGGGATATTCTAGTGTAGAAAGTTTGAAAAAATTGAAAATTTTTTGTTTCATATTTCGATTGTTTCGATATTCAAAAATATCTCGTTAAACGGATTTCATTAAATTCGACTTATTTTAAAAGTTATAGCAATTTTAGTGTCGTGGCAACTCGACCGGTTGAGACGGAACGAATCTAACAATAGGCGGTTCACAGACACCGCATACCTGAACATGAATACCCCTCTGTAATATTTTTCATTGTAATTCAGGTATACAAAATCGAAGATTTGAAGGTCATTGTAACGTATTATACTGAAATATTTATTTAATTTGCATTTAGTTAGAGTTAGTTTCATTTTATCCTTTCAGCTGTGTACACGTTAAAACAAGTGAGAAATTTACTGAGAAAAATGTTTAATCGTAAGTGAATATGTTATTTGTGTATGCAAAATGGATATGGGTCAGGGTTTGGCAATCGGCACATACTACAGTTGTCTTGATAATTTACATATGGCTGCCTCAGCTGTTTATGATTGGATTATTTCAAAAGCTGTTGAAGAAGAGAAAGAGTTAATTTCAGCATTTGATCCTAATGCAAATCTCACACATTTCACAGTTTCCCGTGATGGGACGTGGAAGAAGAGTGGGTTCAGTTCAGTTTTTGGAGTCACTACGCCAGTAGGTAAATACAGCATGGAAGTGGTCCATACGGTTGTGAAGTCGAGTTTTTGCCAAAGCTGTAACTTATGCAAAAATAAAAAAAAAAGTCGACATTGATGCCTACGAATACTGGTATGAAGAACATGAAAATTCTTGCTCTATTATTCATAAAGGAAGCGCTGGAAAAATTGAGGTTGACTTAGTAGTTGAAATGTTTGGACGATCCGTAGAAAAACATGGGGTCAAGTATGTCAGGTACATAGGAGATGGTGACTTTAAGACCTTTAAAGGCATCCTTGATATAAATCCTTACAATGATGAACCTGTTGTTCAAGAAGAAGAGTGTGTCGGACATGTCCAAAAACGTATGGGTTCGCGGTTGCGGAAGGCAAAGAAAGACAATAATGGTATTGGCGGCAAAGACGCAGGTAAATAGACGGATAAAATGATCAACGAGTTATCTTTGTATTACGACTTCGCTATACATCACAATTCTGATTCAATAGTGGACATGAAATGAGAAATATGGGCAACTTACTATCACAAGAGCTTAACTGATAACAATCATCAGCATATGAATTGCCCAGCTGGACCATCCAGTTGGTGCAAATGGCAGAAAGCACCAGCTGAAGGAACTCTTGATGACTTTCACCACGAGAATCCACCTCTGACGGATCAAGTTTTAAAAGTTTTGAAGCCAATTTATGAAAGCTTCTCAGGTGATTCTCTATTGGATCGATGTTTAGGCTCAGAAACACAAAACAATAACGAATCTTTAAACTCTTTAATATGAACGTTTACACCTCAACATATTCATGTCGGAGTACAGACAATCTAAATTGCAAATTATTTTGCAGTTTGTATTTTCAATGAAGGCTTCCGAAACATTTTGAATATTATGAAAATTATGGGGATGTCAATTAGTCCGAAAAGTCATGGGTTTGTTGTTCGGTGCGATGAATCTAAAATCGAACGTTCTGAGTTTCAAGCTTCAAGAGCTTCAAAAGAAGGAAGAACTGCTCTTCTTGCGGAGAGAAATTCTCTAAACATTCAATTTGAGGTAGAAGAAAGCCCGATGTATGGAGCCGGAATCGCTGATTGATGAAATGAAAGTTATATGTATTGTTCGATCAGTTAGACCGCCTGAAACTTAACTCAAAAACTTTAACCTTCCTCCTCACGGGAGGAATCTGAGTATTCGATGCTCAAACGTAAAAGTAGCACCCGGGTACCACGTCGTGGCGATGAAGGTTAAACGCGTTTTTCTCAAAACTACTTTTGTCGAAATGTTTATCACAAAATCTCGAGTTCTAATAAACCGATTCTCGTAAAACTTAGCAAGAATTTTCTTTATATATCCCTCTTTGATGCGAACCAAATTAAAATTTTCATTTTTTTCTATTTTTTATAAATTCGAATACGTTAACAAATAACTGAAAAAAATCTACCTCTTTCATTTTGTAGGAAATTTTTTTTTTTCATTTTTCCTGGTTCCTATCATAATGATATTTGTACTGATGAAGAATTTACCTTTTTCTTTTATTTCAGATGACCAGAAGGGTGAGAATCGTGACAAGATGGACACGATCTTTTTTCATTCCTCTGTACTTCAACAGTGTGTAACTTTGTGAGATGTATATTTTTTTTTTTTGAAAAATTTTTTGTGAATTTTTAAAATACAAATAAATAAATGATAAAAAATTGATATTTAAAAATTTGATTTGAAATTCGGGCTTCTAAACTAGAATACTCCCTTAAGATGTATAAGAATGAATTTAGCACAGCTTTTGTTTCGTCTGTATTCACTCCGCCTGAGAAAAGTCTACGTAGTATTTTTTTAGCTGATTTTGATTGGAAAGATAATGGTTTTATTTGCGAAAAAGAAGATAACGAGACAAAGGAGAAGAAAAAAAAATGTTGGGACAGAAATCCATCATGTAACCAATACAGTTTTTAAAAAAATTGTACAGGATTTAATTAAACAACGAAAAAATGATTTATGCAGAGAGGTGCACAAAAGGATCTCCGGTGTACTGGATTTCATCACGGTTGGCGCTAAATACCATGCCGATTGAACTGAAGGGTAATGATGAAAAAAAAAAGTTCGACTGCAAAATTTACAAGTTGACGTGGCGACGAATATAATTTTCAAATATATCGAGGAAAATTATAACTACCAATTCTCATTTGTGGAATTGAACAATATATTGACAACAGAGCACATTTCTGATGAGAAAAAAATTAAGTCGAAATTGTTGCCACATTATGGAGACAATAATGTATTGTCAAGTAAATTTGGCTCCAATACAATAATATGTTTTAAAAGAAAACATCACGAAATATTATCAGAGATTTGGTACAAAGAACGGTTAAATAATGACAACTGAGATTCTTCGTAGACATATTTGCACACAAGTTTATTGTAATGATAGCTACTCAGCTAGCGATAAAATATTTGAAAACGTTCATACATCCATTCCACACTCATTATATTTAATACTCTCAGAAATAATTTTGAAAGATAAAACAAAAATAAAGAAAATATTGATTATTATAAAACAAAATGCACTTCAATAGCTCATTCAATAATATCATCCGTACGGCCACGTAGTTCCAGACGGCGACATGAAAGTGAATTAGTATATTTTCCATTAGAATAATGACTAATTATGTTATTCAAAAATAAATATGTTTGTATAAATGATATAATATTTTTTGAATGAATTATACCTGATTACAAAGTTTCTGGCCACTATTTTCATTCCTTTCTTTCTAAATTTGCAATTTTCGGTCCTTAATCAATATTTATCGATCTCAAAAACATAAATCATGATATTTCTTCATTCATATAATCAAAATTATTGCAATTAGTTTTGATTGATCATTCATTTCCAACGAATTCCAGAATTTTTCAAAACGCTATCAAATAAACAAAAAACGACAAATTCTAATTTGTAGACATTTTGATGTTGGATTTTAGAAATACAATGGAAAACATCTCAAGAAAAGCTGATTACTGCCATTTTCACTATATTTATATGGACAGAACCCGTGAATCCTGTTATATCCACGGCAGTCTTGTCTTTAGCTATATCCACGGAGCCCGTATTGGGTACGAAAGGTCACTCCGTATGAGGTTACCATTTACAGTGAGGTTATACTATGTCAGATAATGTAATTTTATGTCAATTGTCATAATGGAAAATAGTATTCACATGAAAAAATAACCATGGAGTCAGACGGTTGTTATCTGAACTGCACAACAAATTTGGAATGGACAAATACACATGGAGTAACTACGAGAAAAGTGAACTACAGGACAGCCCAGTTGCGTTTAATACGTAATAATTTACGTCAAATGCTTATTGAAATTCGTGCAAGTAAATCAAATACAACTATTAAATTAGCTCTACGAGGGATTAATGTGTTGAATAGATTTATGCACGAAGGTAAAGCAACAATAAAGTTCAATGAAGAACGGTGTGTGGTTCTACTTTCGAATGCCCCTGCTGCTCAATTAACTACATTTCTGAAAACGATTTTTGTGAAAATGACCCAAAAAATTGATGAAAAATTAAAATATCCTCTGAAACAACATCTGTTAGAAAATGTTAATTTAGGTGGAATCCAAGACATCAGTCCAGCTACAAATTGCGAAATAAATAATGCAAAAGAGCACGCGTTACAGTTAGCAGCGACTCGAAAAACTGTCACAACACCATCCCCAAGTAACATCAGAAAAAGAAAATTCATGAATTCAAATAGCATTCAAACTCCTATTGCTAAAAAATTATATTCAAATCCGACAATAACAGAGTTGAATGATGAACAACAGCAGATTTTGGAAGCAGTGTTAAGAGGAAAAAACATTTTCTTTACCGGTAGTGCTGGCACCGGAAAATCTTTTTTATTAAAACGTATAATAGCCGAATTGCCACCTGATTTAGTCATGGCTACGGCAAGTACAGGAGTGGCTGCTTGTCATATCGGTGGAATCACTCTTCATCAATTTTGCGGAATTGGACTTGGTACCGGTACACTCGACCGTTGTTTTCAACTTGCATCCCAATCAACCTCAGCGTCTATTTGGAGAAAAACAAAGTATTTAATTATTGATGAGATATCAATGGTGGATGGGGAGTTTTTCGATAAGATTGAAGCAGTTGCCAGACACATTCGAAAAAATGGTAAACCTTTTGGTGGCATCCAATTGATTTTGTGCGGTGACTTCTTTCAATTGCCACCTGTAAATACAAATAATGTGAAAAAAAAGTTTTGTTTCGAAAGTAAAGCATGGAAAAATTGTGTTGATTATAATTTTGAACTTGAAAAGGTACACCGACAAAAGGATCCAGTATTTGTCAACATACTAAATAGTATCAGAATTGGTCGAGTTACAGAAGAAATCACAACCATTCTGCAATCAAGTGCTAAACACAAAATTGAGAAAGATGGTATATTAGCAACACGATTATGTTCTCATGTATCCGAAGCCAATAAAATAAATAGTTCACAGTTAGAAAATTTGGGTGGAACAATCAAGACTTATATATCCCAAGATTCAGAACAATCTATGACACAGACATTAGATCAACAATTGCCAGTACCTGGTAAGTTGACATTAAAAGTTGGTGCACAAGTAATGCTGTTGAAGAACATAAGTATTAGTTCGGGTTTGGTTAATGGTGCAAGAGGTGTAGTACTGAGATTCGAGAATGATATTCCAGTGGTTCAGTTTCGTAGTGGAGATATACATTATGCTAAAATGGAAAAATGGACTATAAAAACTGCAAGTGGTAAATTCATTCATCGTAAGCAAGTGCCTCTAAAATTAGCATGGGCATTTTCTATTCACAAAAGTCAAGGATTAACATTAGATTGTGTAGAAATGAGCTTAGCCAAAGTATTTGATGCTGGCCAAGCATACGTGGCACTATCACGGGCTCAAGCTTTAGAATCTTTGAGAGTTCTCGATTTTACTGAACAACAAGTTTGGGCGAACACTACTGTCCTCGAATTTTATAAAAAATTGCGGAGAACCTTGAGCAATACGAAAATAACTGCAGTGGGAAAAAGAAGTAAAGCAGATTTGTAATGATGCCACAAAAGCTAATAAACATCTATTTATTTATATATAATACATTCGTCTGTAATTACACTATTGTTTTCATTTTTTTCTAAATATTTTTTTGATATACATATATATATGTTTATATACATATTTCTAACTAAAAAAACCCTGTTCAGTTTTATTTATCACCACTGAAATCAATATCTAATTCCAATTTGAATGACGTTCAATTACTTATGCCGTCTTATTTATGTATTTTAACGACTAATTAATGGTATTTTATGCGTATATTTCCGAAATTCATTCATATTCGGAATGAAATATGCCATCCAAATTACTTTTGTAGGGACAGTGCCCCACATGAAAAATTACTTGGAAAAGGCAGTTGACAGTGAAATGAAAAATAAATAATGCGTGGAATAAGAATCAGCATTGCAGTCAATTCCATATGCATGTATATCATTCATAATTTTGTTAACAATTTTATTTATCAGTTGATAATAACATTAATAACACTCAAGGGGAATCATGAATTTAAGCAGTCGGACACCATTATGTGATAGTCGTCGTTTCTTGTGAGCACGATTGAATAAATCAATAACTATTTTTTCATTTTGGCTTGGATCATTAAGATTTCTATCCAATCCCGAATCAAACAAGTGTTCAATTGTCAGGTGGGCCAGTAGTTTAGCATTCGATATTTTTATAAATAAAATATTTTTTTTATGTCTTACGTCCATCATAGTGGAGCCTGGAGTAATATTTCTCTCCCAATTCTGGGGTTCTGATCGTTCTGATAACACTTATATCAATTGTGCTTAATATGAGTGAATGTACAAGTGGAAAAATTTGAAAAGTTCTCTTTCAAGCTTCCTCCTCTTGTTTATAATAATTTCTATATTACAATTGTATTTTTCCGATTCCTCATATTTTTTCATGTTATATGACGGAATTTTAGATTTTTAAAGAAAGTATGAAAAAATTAATAAATATAGACATTTGATGCCAATTATCTGGACTGTTTATTTTGATCACACATATAAATGCACGGACGTGCAACAGACTAAAACCATGTTTTTCAAAATTAAGAACCGTGACAAATGATCGTCTTTAATTGAATATCTTCCTCATTAATTATATTCAAAATATGACTCTGATGAGTAATTTTGAGAATGTCTTTACAAGCGATAGAAAAAGTTTGTTATAGAAATATCATCAATCATCGACAATTATTTCAATAGGTGGTATGTAACGCCAAATATGATTATTATGCATGAAATCGGCACTTATATTATTGGAGTGGGAAACAAATTTTTGACTACTACACTGAATATCTAATTTGTACTGTCCGGCAGTGAAGAAAACTACACGGCATTCGTGATAGGATCGTCCATATCCCTGTAACTGATATATTTACATTAAGGTAATTTAACGTAAAATGATTTTCAGACTATGAATTTGTTACTTGTAATACATTGTAAAACTCACCATAGGAAGGGCTACTCGATCAGCACCAGCGATAGATAATCGTGTGTCAAGCCGATAATTATTCACGCCATTATGATAATCTTGATAAAAATTTATGGATAGGCTTAAATCGGTAAGAGGTTGTTCGAGAGCATTACACACACTAATGCCAATATTAACGCAATCACCCAGACCGCATGTTATTTCATCCTGAGCTTTTACTGTCGTCTCATTTATTACAACTTCTAAAAAATAAAAATGAATTTCACATTCAAGAAAATTAATATTGTATGAATGAAAATTTGCTACTTCATAAGTAAGATAATTGTAATCACATCAAATCATGATTAAACATAGCAACCAAACATTATCTGATTATTTGATACTATGAAATGAATAAAATAATATAATTTCTACTTCTAATGTGATATGAAGTATTGAAAGTAGGATTAAGAATTTTGTGTGAAACAAAAGCATATGAGTCTAGTATTCTGACTGTGAGAAAAGTTCGAAACCTGGATTAAAAAAATTTCTACTATGATTTTGAAATATAATTTTCTCATTATAACTCTTACCCCATTGCAGAGGACTCATTCGTACAATATCCAGCATATCTTGATTGAAAAAAATACCAGACAGTGTAGCTTTTCCGTATAAATCAGTACCCAATAGTTGCCATCTCAAATCTACAAGTGACACAATATGTTGAGCGCATATCATTTGTAATTCATTATTGACACCAATTTCATTTGATAGTGACAGTTTATTCAATGGACATCGGTTGACTGGCACTGGGATCCGACATGACTCTCTACCACCCATATAAATCCATTTGTTTTGTGTATAATGTAATTCCATTTCTTGATGAGTCATATTTGTTAAATCAAGTACAAGATAAAATTGAGATGGTGTTTCAGCTGGCAATACATCCCAATTCGTGATTTTTACACTGGGCAATATTTCAACTGTGATAAAAACCGATGAAATTCTACAGTAACCAGCAGCTGATCCAGCTTTTCCAGCATATTTAATATTCAATTGCCCTTCGATAATATTTGATGCGACCAATGGTGTTTCGAGCTTCAACAAACGAGCATTTGAGGTGGAGACATTGGTAACATTGGTTGAAGCGCTTGAATTTTGTGGTGCTTGGACAGAGTGCTTTGAATGATGAGATTGGTGCGATGGTAATTTTAATCGTGGCGGTAAATATTTGCTATGTCCTCCACTATGTCCAATTAAGTTATTTGATTGATTTCCAGGTGCACTGCTATTAATTACGTCTTTAGATGGCACAATAAATTCTGTATGAGCGTAGAGATACAAAGTAATACTGGCTGTTGCATCGGGCTGAAGTGGTAATTGAATTTTAATATTGTCATCGCTCCATTTGAAAATTTTCGATTGTGTTAGTGCATCGAGTGCAGATTTAAATGAAACATCTAACATTTCAATAGCTACTTGGCCTATATTCCTAATTGTTATGGTGCACTCAGCGCCTTCGCCACCATACAATGATATACTTGCACTCGTAACAATGTTTTCCCCACAACTGAAACTTGCAGTTTGTGGTAAATTTGTTGAAATATCAATTTTTGGTAAAGCCGGCACAATTTCGATTGAGTACTGTGTATGGGGCATGCCATCCATATTTCTCAATCTACAATTGGATTTGACACCAAGTGTATGTGTGCTAAATCCAAGAATTTCCAAATCACCTGTTTCTTTGGGTGTACCAGCTAATGTAATTGCTATCGGTCCGCATTCGGCTGGCAAGGTAATACTCTCGGGAATGGATTCAAATACCACGCCGCTAGTCAATAAACGCATATTTGATACAATTAGCTCGAAACTAAGTGGATTAATTAATTGTAAAGATACTTCGCATATATCACCTTCTACCCATAAATAATCAACTTTACTCTTCGATGAATGTATATTTTTTCTTTCGAGTGATCCAAAATTAATAGGTGTGAACAGAAATGGTCCATGGTCCTCTTTGATTCGCTCAATTCGTTGAGGCTGCAGGTGTGGCTTAAGGTTCTTTAGTGTAAATGATTTAGTTATTGGTATATTCGTTAAATTAGCTGGAGGAATAACTATTCCTGATTCCAATACAAGTGGCACTGCTGCACCTTCACATTGTTGAGCGACATATTGCAATCGGAGCGCAATTTCTTTTCGTTCAGTTCGGCTCAGATAAGTGAATAACGTTTGAAGTAAAAATGCCAAATGTCGTGTTGCTAATGCCGGATCATCCATTCTGTTGGCAGCTGCTATCAAATCATTTAGTATTTGAATTTGAATTGCTGGCCATCCTTTACGATTGTTGTTTGTCATGTCAGCAGAATGTAATGAAAGTTTGAAAGCCGTAGTAGCTTGTAACATCAAATTATAACACTGTTTCCAATCTGGACATGGATTACTGAGTGACACGTGTCTAGTTGCAGCTAAGCGCATGCAAAATGCTGCCTTTCGATTAAATCCAAATAACTGATACAAATCCGAAAGTTTTGTAAAACGCTCAATTTTTTCTTGTTCACTTATATTGATACTATTGAGTACTACATCATCCAAAAATGATGCAGCTACCAATATACAATTTTGTTCAATCGATATTCTGGTCGCTTTAAAACTCGCCTCAATCTCTATTATTGCAGCATTTTGATATTTACTATAATGATTTATGGCCTCTTTATATTTATTGACTATTTCTTTAGGAGCCAATATATGAGATACGTCCGCTCGTATTTCATCAATTGATGACGGTGATGATTGGCCTGTGTGACTTTGGGATTCACGTCTACAATAAAATATCATCCCATTTAATTGTTTAGTAAAATGAGGTTTTTTTTTGTTCTTATAATTTACTCACCGCTGTATTCCAGGACTTGTTTCTTGTAATGACGAATTTCTTTGGAGTTGTAAATTTCGTTTTAAATATGGATATAATATAAGTGCTGAAGCACAACAGAGGCCTTCATATGCCGCACCTAGCCACAGCCAATCATTAACTGAGTAAAGGTTACTAGCAGCTATGCTATAATAATTTAAGGCATTTCCGCATAAACCAGCTTGCAAGCATAAATCGGCAAGATGTTTTATCATACGCCCAGAACATCTCTTTCTATTATTTCGCGATTCTAAATCTACACCTATAAGCTCCTTCTTTTCAAATGGCGCCCGAAGCAATGCCACGCCTTCAATTTTTTCACGCGATTTTTTCAATCTCTTGGATTCCAAAATCCAAAACAGCGAACGCAAACATTCCATAACTTGAGTTTCCAGATTCGGACACGTTTCATCGTGAAAGAAAGCTGCTATCGTTTTAAAATTTGACGGGGTTGTTAAAGCTTTCGGTGGTTCATTGATAGCATCCGACTCAGTACAACCAAATAGTATCGCTCTTGAATCATACAGCGTTGCATTATACTTAACCTTCAAAGTCTCATGTAATCTGCACAGCTCATTCAGTTCTGCTTGGTTATCATACTTTCCAAATGTTATCAATCCAAGCAAACGTCTGTGCGTTTGGAAATCACCCCATTCAGCATTTTCCACTGGATATTCTTTGACAAATCGTACGAAAATCTCTCTTGTAATTCCGCCAGAATCAACCACCGTAAATTGACTTCCACTTTTTTCAATACGATCACATAGTCGTACCAATGTTTTTTGTTCAATTTGTGTTCCAATTGATTTTAAAAGCACTAACAGTGCAGCATGATCATGTGTTATTTGTTCATAATCTGGCTGTGACATATTTATGGTATCACAACAATTTAACATATTTTTTATTTTAACGTATTTTAACATGTAAATCTCTTATCATTGTCCACCATTTTCGATAAATATAAAGACATAACTTATTTCAACTTATTTATCTGCATATATTTTCCAACTGTACACTTATAAACATCTATAATCTTGTATAAATCACTTAATGATCTGTCATATTATTGAGTTTCCATTCCGTATTCAGTGAGAGAGGGTTTCGGGTGATTTCGGTTTTTACCCCTCACCAAATATCATACTGCAATGTTAGGTCAATAGTGTATCCCTACGCGGGCGCCATTATTCAAAATAAACTCGAATGGCACTTTTCACACCATCGATATGATTATTTATTTATTCAATAGAAATATTATATTTTAATGTAATTGTATGTGACTTTGAACGATAGTTGCAACATCTAGTAAAAAATTGATTATGTAGTTGTAATTGACACAATTGCAATGCAACAATCTCCAAAAAAGAAATGAAAATATCTATTGAAACGTTCAGCGAATTCCCATATGTACCATAAACGAATTTAAGAATTTAAGATAGTGACTGCAATCAACTTGCTTCACAGCCCTTTTTCGGCCATAATGAGATTCGTGCTTATATTTTTATTGCTGCCATTGATTTATCATCAAAAATCCTACTAATTATGACTCATTAGGCCAATCCATGTTTCATTCGAATTACGCGACTTTTTCTTTAGTAAAAGTGTATGAATGGCAGATCGAGGAAATCAATTTAGGCAAAAATCTAGTGTGTACCAAATGGATTGGTGTCTATGGGAATACAGGAATAGAATGATAGATGTCTTGATGATCGGACACAAAATATTGAGACAGAAAACGAGTTGAAAAGCAAAATTATTGGACTATTTTCTCGCCGCGGAAGTGTTAACTGTAATTGATGAATTCTCATATAGAATTGGTACGATTGAAAAATTATATAGTGGAATGAGATACGTGCCGAAGATACACGAAGCCCACTTTCGCTGTGGCGACCACTTACCAATGTAAGAAAAAAAAATTTTACAAAAAAAAAAAAAACAATCATTCCATTGTAAATAAATAATAGTTGAATGTGACTGTGAACAAAACCTGGAAAAATGAGTGGAACATTTGTTGTAGATGAAATTGTTTCAAGGATTCAATATGCATTTCCAATTCTTGATGGAAAAATTCATACAGAATGTACAGATGAGCAGTTTACAGAAATCGTCAATGAAATAAACACTCGGAATTTAACCCAACAAATAAAAGCATTGGTTATAGATAAAATTGAACGTTATATTCGTGAAAATGTTGCACCGAACTTTTGGTCAAAGTTTATAAATATTACGGATGAAGAACATGGCTTTGAATGTTTCAAGAGTGCTGTAGACAATTTATATTCGAGTTCAATAGAATTTTTACCATTATTAAAAAGACTAGAATTACTTTGCGATACGAATGACATTAACTATCATCTGTATGGACAAACAAATCATCTTTCACAATTTAAATTGATTGTCAGAGCAACATTATTAAGTCAATTGCCTCTTCATCATGAAGTCATAATAGAACACTTTTACAAGATTGCCTTTAATGTTTTTTGCAATACCGATAATTCATCTCCAGGTATGTGAAATTCACTTTCATCATATATTTAGGAAAAGTTGATTAAACAGTAAGTAACTAAAATGAGAGTATTATATCTTTATATTTCTGTTTCTGTTAGACACCAGTGAAAATGAAGTAACAGAATGTGGTGGATGTAATAAAGAATTGAATAGTTGCCAATGTCAAATGATAGTTTTCATGTTTCATGAAACTAATAGGAAGCTATTGGAGCTAGAATTACTAGAAAGATTGGTTGGAAATATCCTCACAACATTGATACATATACGCATTAAAGAACATGTGAATCGCGTGTGTGACAGATCTTTTGATGTTTCGCAACTTTTACCTCTCGAACATGTGAGTCAAATAATCATATTCTTCTTTCTTTTTCTCTGCTTTTACGAATTGAATTACAAAAATATATTAATTAACTTTTTTGCTTTTTTTTCTACACCAGTGGCTCGAAACAGTGGTGCTTAGTTGGCTAACGAGAATATATTCCGGTGGATCCTCTAAAACTGACACATTAACCGAAAAAATACGCAATGCAATTTTGAAATTTAAAAAAAAATTATCACATTTCTTATATGAAACTTATACGAGAATACGAATTGATCAGCTTTTCAATATAATAATTGGTAAATAATTCAAATCAAATCACCGGACTATTCAATCATATATTAAAATATTCAAATGAATTGGTTTCATCATATTTAGAATATCCGGATTCGCAACCTGCCATTGATGATCTAAGAATCTGTCTAGAGAGAACAGATCTTCGAAAAACTCTCATTGTAAATTTACAAGAGGCATTGAAAACTCGATTACTCCATCCAGGTGTTAATACACCAGACATTCTCACAGCATATATCGCTGCAATTAAAGCACTGCGACAATTAGACCCCATTGGTGTATTGTTAGAAACTGTTACAGAACCCATTAAGTCATATTTACGAAGTCGTAGCGATACGGTACGTTGTGTCGTTAGTGGACTGCTGGATGAATTCCCAAGCGATTTAGCTGATGAATTAGTCAAAGGTGAATCGTTACAGCTTGACGATGGATCGGCTGATGAAGAAAATGAAGACTGGGAAAGATGGATGCCTGATCCTGTTGACGCGGATCCTGGTATAAAAAAACTTTTCAAATTCATAAATTTTAATTACAACAAGCCATAACGATTATTAATTCATTAGATATATAATTTTAAACTTTTTTCCTTGTTCTGTGATAGCAAAATCCACCCAACGGCGGATGTCGGACATTATTTCAATGTTAGTAAACATTTATGGCAGTCAGGATTTATTTGTAAACGAGTACCGAACATTGCTGGCCGATCGACTGCTGTCACAACTTAATTATCATACTGAACGTGAAATTCGCCATTTAGAATTGTTAAAGAGACGATTTGGCGAGAATCAATTACACTTTTGTGAAGTTATGTTGAAGGACATTTATGATTCAAAGCGTATTGATGGGCTTGTACAATCAAATGTTAATTATTCATCAGAAACTGCGCCCTTTTCCATATCTGCTTTAATATTGTCGGCACAATTCTGGCCACCGTTTAAAGAAGACTGGAAATTAGAATTACCAAAATTCGTTCAAGATCAACTAAATAAATACGTGAAAGCATTTGAAACATTAAAAGGTAATAGAACATTGTGTTGGAAGCCACATTTAGGCAACGTTCATTTGGAGATCCAACTGAAAGATCGTAAACTAGATATAAATGTCACACCAATACACGCAACAATAATTATGCACTTTCAAGAAAATAGTACGTATGAGAATAATGACATAAACGAAATAACATAACCTCGTTATTATATAAATGTGATTTGATTTTACTTATTTCTACAGACGAATGGGCGTTGGAAGAACTCGCTGAAATTATGCACATACCTGCAACAGTACTTCGGCGTAAAATAACATTTTGGGTATCCCAAGGTTTACTTAAAGAAATATCTAATGATATGTACCACCTGCAAGAAGAAAGTCTACCAAAAAATCGATCACTAGCTGAAATAATCGAAGAAGAGGAAGTTGAAAGTGCTATGGCATCAGCAAGCGATCAAAGAGAAGAAGAATTGCAAGTATTCTGGTCATATATCGTTGGAATGTTGACGAATCTTGACTCAATGCCACTGGAACGTATTCATCAAATGTTAAAGATGTTTGCGTCACAAGGTCCAGGAGCAGTTGAATGTGGATTGCCTGAATTGCGACAATTTCTTGATAAAAAGGTGCGCGAACATCAATTACTATTTTCTGGCGGTTTGTACAGATTACCAAAATTATAAAAATAAATAAACACTGTTAATATTATTCACTAAAGCAAACGTTTGTAGATCTTTTTATTGTTAATACGATAAAATTATTCATAAGAAAATGTATTATAAAGATGTTCGTTGTCCTGAATTGAAACAGAGCTTATGGTGAACAACAGTGATTAAAACTTCAGTATACAATTAATTGAAATGTACTCCAAATAGGTAAACAGTAATAAGTAGAAAGAATATCTGTATTGATTGAGGATTTTACTCATTGACCAGGACCAGAAAGTGATTTATCCATGAACTTCTTTTTAGCAAAGCACAGCCACCATTTGCTCGGCTTTCCATTATCACTGTATACTTTATCAACGAGTCGTGCAGCAGTTTCCTGTCGTATTTGTTGTAAATATTGTCTCATTTGATCTGTGAATGATTTGGATTATCACAAATTTTTCCCTGTTCAATGAGAGTTTGTATGACAAAAACATATGTCAACTCACCAGCTTCTACTGGAGTACTGGGTTTTGCATACACTGAGTTTAATGGAAATCCCTGATCTCCAGGAACATCAAATTTTGAAATAGCCAGTGAATACATTTCAGTTAGTGCTTGATTTTGCGTTGCACATTTTTGTAATCGTTTCAAACATTCAGTTATGTATAAAATGATGTAGATCAATACACGATCAGCTTCGCTCTGAAAATTCCATATTACTTTTTGGTAATGATTTTGATTAAATGCTGTTACGTTGCAACAATATATACCTTGATTTCATAAGTTCTAAAAAAGACATTGGCTTTGAAGTAATAAAGAGCTTCATCGATGATATCAAGCTCGGTATTTGGTGAACAGGCTGGGGCAGGACCTCGAAAACTTGTTTTTAATGGGAGAAGAGCCATATTCCCTATTGATGAATCGCATGTTGTGAAGCTTGAATGATAAGCCTGATAAACAATAATAATAGATCTTGTTAACGCCCTAAATGATTAGGGCACATCAATTTTCCAACAGGAGAAAAATTAAGAAAATAATAATAAACCTAAAAGAATATAATCTGATGTAATGACGAATTTAATAATTACCGGCATTTTATTCTATCTATCTATAAAGTAATCATAAATGTCAGAATATATTAATTTCTATCAATTATTAATATAAGAACTGTGGAGCAGATTTGTTAAAATTTTTGACAAGTTCCATACTTATGTAGAAGATTTATAGCTTAGTGAGAAAGTATTTAGTTGCGCCTCAAGTGGATGATACACGAAGTAATGTATAGGAACAATATGGAGGATGGTAATGTAGATGCACTGCAGAATTAATCGTTAGCATGAATAGAGTACAATAGAAATTTTCATAGCAAATTTCTGATATTAATTCCATAATAACAACATTTCTGTATTACATATACTTAGTATGCAAATGGAGCATGTCTCATGATGACGATAAGCTGAAACCACGGTTTTTGAAAAAAAAATTCTGCTCTTTATCGAAAGAGGTCGACACGATTGAATTAAAACATTTCTAACATTGACTGCGTTATCTATGACTGTTTGCGCGACTAAGGGTCTGGGTTTCAGCAAGATGGCCCTTCTTTTCCGCGTTCACTGATCGTGTTAGGTGAGTGGCGCAGAGTTATAATCTAAAATCATCGCGAGCATCTCATCATTATGAGCAATCGGTCTTAGTGATATTGCATTGCAACAATGTTCTTGATAATTTTTCATTGTAATTTTTTTTTTCATGTGTCATGAAGTTATTTATTATTCGCGTTTGAAATACGGGTCTTAACCTATTTGTCAACGCATCTCTTACACTAACTCATGCATACAATTCAATAATTATAATACATACACATGATTGATTTATTCTTTAAATAATTGTCATAGGTATTCACGATGGGTGCGTACAAATATATGCAAGAGCTGTACCGTAAGAAACAGAGCGATGTGCTTCGTTTCTTGCTACGTGTTCGCTGCTGGCAATATCGCCAGTTAACCAAATTGCATCGTGCACCCAGACCATCACGGCCAGATAAAGCACGCCGTCTAGGATACAAAGCTAAACAAGGTAATAAATAAATGTTTTTTTTGGAGTTATTGGAGAATTTTAAGTTGGTCCGAAAAATATGAAATTCATCTAATATACAATTCATGTTTTTTTTATCTTATATATAAAGCAAAGACTCAAGTTGATATATCCTGTACATTACGAGTAGATTTAATTAGAAGGAGGTGCATTTGAGATACAATGGTAGCTTCGAACTTTCTGGATTATACAATAATTCTATTTTGAACAGCTGAAATAAATTATGAAAATGTTTACCACATGGTTTGCCTGAAAATCATTCGTAATTGCGAATTTTAAGAGTTTATTATACATAAATTCAACAAATTACGAGTGAAATAAGCAACTGAAAAATCTTTAATAAACCAATGTTGCAATAGAACTATCAATATTTCATCGTTAAATATCGATTTTCAATATCAGATGTGACAATATCATTAATATGTTCTTTAGAATACTGCTAACTAATTCCTATTATTAAGATGGTCAAATACTAGACTGCGGCACCTTCATTACCTTAATCGAACTTTATGTTCATTGTTGAATTACGATTTGACTTTACTCCATAAATGATGATAAGTACATGCACCACTCTTACGAAATCGTGGAGATATGTACCGACTGAGTGATTTACACACTTATATTGGAATGTCAGAATAACCGAATAACGAATAAAACAGATAAAACCAATAATTTTATATTACATTTTATAGGTTTTGTTATATTCAGAATTCGTGTGCGTCGTGGCGGACGTAAACGTCCAGTTCCCAAAGGCGCTACCTATGGTAAACCTAAAAGTCATGGTGTGAACCAACTGAAACCCACGAGGAAACTCCAATCCGTTGCTGAGGTATAAGAATAAATTTTTTTCTTATTTAATTATGATATTTATATATGATTCTAATTAAAAACAGTTAATGATGATAACAATCAATAACTTAAAGAACTTCTGTGATTGATTTTACTTCCTTGGATGTCTGACATACTGTGATATACTTAAAAAAATTCTTTTTGTGTTTATTATTGTTCCATTAATGGAGAATTTGGT
Source organism: Galerucella tenella (assembly GCA_910591685.1). Classification (NCBI taxonomy): domain Eukaryota; kingdom Metazoa; phylum Arthropoda; class Insecta; order Coleoptera; family Chrysomelidae; genus Galerucella; species Galerucella tenella. Next base: position 56,584 of record CAJUYH010000036.1, read on the forward strand.
GTTTTTTCTTTTTTTATTCAATCATAGGAACGTGTTGGCCGTCGTTGTGGTGGCCTTCGAGTACTCAACAGCTATTGGGTTGCTCAAGATTCGTCCTATAAATACTTTGAAGTTATCCTCGTCGATCCCGCACACAAGGTAATCTTGAAATGAATAAAAAAATTTCTATTACAATTATTTCCACTAATTTAATTTAGCAACAGGAATCACATTAGTTTCGATCTAGTATATCTTCATTTGGGAAGAAAGTTATGAGAGTTTACTGGATATATAACAATATAATGATTAATTGGAAAATTCACATTCATCTTTGTAAAATCTATAACAAAATACTTGACGCTATTTTGTTCTCCACTATGGATAATGAAAACAATGTAAACACTTATAGATAGTTATATATTGTTTTGATCATTAAAATCGCAGCCTCGAAATATAGTAATAAAATTGATTGATGCTTAGAATTCCAAAGATAAAAAAGATTACAATAATCAAAGTGAAAAACAAATGAATGTTTCTATCTCTAGTTTCAAATGTTATTTATGGGTTTATTTTATTTCAATTACTTTGTTCATTACCTCACGGCGATTCACAATAAATTATAGCTTTTACTTTTATTCCTGGTGGTTTATAATGTCAATAACCGATATTATTTCGGGCGCATCCTTATAAATGATGAACTGTACATGCACCACTCTTACAATATTCTGAAGATATGTACCGACTGATAGATGCGAAAATTTGTTTTACATAATATAATACCAAGTGTATTTGCCCCCTCTACATCTGAAACATCTTGTTGAATTTTTTTTTAGTAGAAAAATTATTATAATGAAATGAATATTTCTTTTCAGGCGATTCGCAACGACCCGAAAGTAAACTGGCTATGCAAAGCAGTTCACAAACATCGCGAACTTCGTGGCAAGACATCAGCTGGCAAGAGCTCGCGTGGATTGGGCAAGGGACATCGGTATTCACAGACAATTGGTGGTTCACGTCGTGCCGCATGGCTCAGGAGAAATTCATTGTCACTCCGCAGAAAACGATAAATATTTATCATCATTTCATTTCTATGTGTATTACGCATTTTAATATAATGATGAATGCTGTGAAAAATAAATGCCGTTTCCTTAACAACATTTTGCATTCATATTAATTGACGGTTATAATTCTCTAAGAGAGTATATATCGTTTCATACATTATTCGTCGTAAAACATATATTTCGCTAGTATTCTAACATGAATTCACATAGATACATGCACTTAGATTGCATAAATATTTTTGATTGAAAATTATCGATTTATTTGATTTAAATTCCACTTTTCGGAAATAATCGTGTATTTATCTGAATTTTAATTGAGATAGCTCTATTTTTTTCGGTAGTGATAAGCAGACGGCTATGCAGTCTGGTCTCAATTCTTCATACATTGAAATGTATTTATCTATATATTTATTGTTTAATCCGTATTTGTCACGCCCGTAAATACGTGAAAAGATTATGAGAAACAACAACAATATCGATTAATTCTAACTTTATGATCTTTCGCCTGATTGTTAACGTTTCGATTAATTTTGACAAAGTTAAGTATTCTAACGTGTTTCGTCGCATTGATTCTAAATTTGAAAAAAAAAAAAATCATAAAACCGAACATGGAGGGTCCAATTTGATGGATGTAAGATAAAAATCAAATCTCATATTGAGCTGCCATTTTATATTTGAAATTCTGATCTCAAAATTGAATCTACGATAAGAAAATTGGCGATATGCAATTATTTGCCTGCGATATTCCAACGATTTCAGTTTATACGAGTATATAGTTAACCAACTGCATTTACTCTGAAAAAATAATTATTTTTGACAATTTGTTTATTTACAAAAACCAATACATACATGAACACACTGATATTATTTCAATGTGTACGATTAGTTGAAAACTTATATACTGAATTGTCATTTAGACACGTGATGTAGTTAATGACAATTGATTCTATACTTGGATGACTGATCAGTTGCCATGTGTTAAACAATTAACAAATTATACAATGGGGAAAAAGTGGATTTTGAGTATTTGTCAGTCAGAAAAATAATTCCAACTCACTTCTATCACGTTTTATTTATCAATACACACAAAGTTGATTGGTAACAGCGTTCAAAAATTCATATAAGAAATTGATGATTAAATAATTAGGTACTATGAGTTATAGATGATCGTTCGTTTTCCATTGTTTTTTCATCGTTATTATTCTTCTTTTTTCATAATTTTAGCAAATGTCTTATTTTATACACATAAAACAGTATAAATCGTTACTAAATCACTCACAACTGCGATATTTTTATTTGTGTTTCTTTCGTCATTGTCAATAATCGCGCGCAGCGACGTCGCGATCATCCAACTAAACCAGAAGAAATCAAATATAAATGCCTTTATCGATTATTATTCAATTGGAGAAAAAAAAGTGAATTCTCGTCATATTTGGTTATATAGTTTGTGCCCAAACTCCGAGCACAAAAGACTCAATTTCACATTCATTTGTGCCCTTTTGAATCCTAAAGAATCCATTTTCACCCCAACTAGGTCCCCAAGAATTTGCGATAATCTGAAAAATAAATTACCACCATTAATTGAATTTTCAGGAAATACAATATTAATCATTATTCATTACTTATTTACCCAGTATTTTACTGGAGGATTATTTCCCAATAATTCTTCGCTCCATCCAACTATTCGGACTGAATGATAACCTGATCGATGGTTTTCCGCCATCTTAGAATGCCTATAAATACCACCCTTGTAGACAAAAAAATCCTGATACACCCTCATCGTCGCTGAAATTTAATTTACAGTCAATTACGAACATAATCGTTACATTTTCGCCCATATTAATATTTATATGTGAATAATTTTGGTAGGAATCAAATATTGTTACTATTATTTTTTCGTTTACCTTGTACAGGACCTGAATCCATAACTTCTTGCATTATATCTGTTTCATTACCAAGACGATAGGCAGGACCGACTACATACAATCCTTTCCTCGATGGTTTTTTTGGCTGACACCCTGCATCTTGTAGATTTGTTCGCTTTCGTAATTTGCATTTATCATTTTGTCCAGTCCAGGGATAACAATCTTCTTCAACCACACTGTAAATGTAATATTACTTCTTAATTACATAATTAATTTCTCATTTTGATATCTGGACATCTTTATGAAGGAAAATGTTATGTGACTGAACAGTATTTGAAGATTATTGGGATTGATGGAAACCACTTACGATCGATCTTATAACTCCTCATTTATATTGAGGAATTAACGTATTTCGATGTTATGAACAAGTGATAGGCGAAATATATAAGTGGGTTAATTCAAGACTTTTCGATTAATCTATCATTTCATTTTGATTTGATAAAAATGATATATTATTGCAATTTACTGGCACAAAATACGTTATAATTGAGACTTTTGACTGTTGACTTTGATCAAAATACGAATATTACTGCATATTCACATAGGAAATAAACATTGTGTCTGATATAATCATATATGAATTAACGAAAGGAATCTGCTATCAATATTTTGTGATCATTTTTTATGTCACCAATTTTTCTATTTTACAGAAATTAATGTATAGGTATTTTATCTCTATATGTATTCGTGATTTCATTTCACTTCAATTATTCTGCTCGTGACATACCGAATTTTAATCCGTGAATAATTATTTCACAACTTTCCATATTGTTTATGTCCTCATTGTCACCTTCAAATTGTTTATATCAATATCAATTGCTATTCTTTCATCACACCCCAATGAAATGATTGAAATGCAATAAAGATAGAATTACTAATATGCTTTCTTTTGAATAGACAATAATACTTACAAGACTGTTCTCCTACGACCAGCTTTTAATCATTAAACAAAACAATACTGATTTATAATTCAAAATATAATAGCATTTGTGTGTAATGCTGCCCCGGATAATAAGTATGAAATGAACAGAAATAAATGCAAGTAGAGGATAGAAATTTACAATTGGCACTGTGAATTAATGATCCAATAATTGACATTTAAATATGTGTTACCCGAATTTCCGCATGAATTGCCATGCTCTGTCCAGATAACCACCCTTGCATCCTTGCTGTCCTCTATTATTGCAAGAGATTAATTGTTGTGCACTTAATGTAACAGCTTCTTGTCCTTTACTCATTAATGCAAAACGATCTGACGCTACATCAGCAGTTGAGATCGCCCATGATGCACCGCACCATCCTTGATCTTTCACACCAGAAATATCACGTGGCCATTTTGATCTTGAATCGAATTCTCTTGGCAATGTATCAGGATTGTACATTTTTCTGAGCGGTGTCATCTTGTAGACCTAAATTATTGATATATTTGAATAAAATTTCATTTGAAATCCATACGACTTTTATTTATTTTATCGCATTACTCACGAATTTCGACGGATTCAACGTTCCTAGTCGTAATTGAATACCATCATCAAGTGTTTTTCCCCAGAACTCGGAATGATTGCCGCTATACCAACCCAAAGATTCACTCTCGTAATTCAATTCATCGAGTAAATCATTCTCAATTAAGCATCTATTCTCTTCACAAAGCACTTCTGCACGTCGCCCTATTGATGAACACTTACTGAAAACAAAATAGATATATATCAATGAATAAAAAGATGTACTTACATCGAAGAAAAAATTCGCATCATTGATTCATTATTTTCATTTACATACCAGATGTTGCAATTCAATTTAAAAGTTTGCCCATGTCCGTAATATTTGCCCTTGAAGAAGCATTCTGAATAGAAATAAAATTACATGTACGTAATAGATCACTTTTATCTCATATAAAACTTTTTTATAATAAAATAAAATACTTACGTCTGAATTCTTCCAAAGGAGGATCGGTTGGCAATGTAATTCCCTTGCAATGGGACCAATAATCAGGACAACAGTCTTCTTCTCTAGTTCGATTACAGAAATCATCGCAATAGCACAATGTACTTAGTATTGGTGCACTGCAATGGTCACGTCTTCCTGAACAGCAGCGACCAGCTTCATATCTATTTGCGCAATAAGGACCTCGTGGCAATCCCGTATAATCTGGCGTTGCATTGACAACAAAGGCAGCGATGCTGATAAATGCGATGGCAGTCACTGGCAAACAACGCTCCGACCACATCCTGATCTAGAAAAAAGAAAAGGAAAGAAGATAAAATTTATAATAATGAAGTCATTATTAAATCACGTCAATGACGACGAATCATATAACGTTCAAGGCGCGCACACATCTCGATTATATTTCTTGCAGTGAGTTATGGAAAAAATTATAAATTTATTGTTTTAATTTGCAATGTAGTATAGAATACAAATGGATAAATATCAATATATGATGATCAATGACAATTATAATTGTTTTATCATATTGAATAATTTTCAGACTGGAACATGATTTCCCGTCACCATTTTACTATAAAGATCTTGTACACTTTTTTACGCAACATCAAACACATCAATTTATGTCAATATTTTGGATTGTATACATTACTATGTCTATATATTTGAAAAATATTACACATGTGTAGATTTCTTTGCATACATTTCGCACAAGTTAATGATGAAAGAGCATAAATGACTTTATTCAATTTCTGGTTCACGCATAAAAAAAAAAAAAAAAAAAAAAACATGGTCAGTTAATTATATTTGGTGTCATTGTAAATGTCATCCATAATAAAAATTCAAATGAATATGGTCACATATTTAATATGCGAATGTGGTGTACATATATGTCACACATCAAGAGAATAAGAGACAGAAGAATAAAAATTAAACGTCTGTCACTATGTCAAAGCAGGTCGATTAGTTGGCATCATAACAAACTTCGTTCTTGACCCGTTTTGTTTCATTAACGACAAGTGGGCGTCGTACTTCTATGTACATGTACAGAAATGAAGGTATATACATACATACATTTATATATGAAAATGTATATTTATGCAATTGTACATCACTCCTACGTATAATGCAATCTCTAGAGGGTGATACATCTCATGTCATCTGCATTTTTTGCAAGATAACTGTCATATACACTATATGCGGAACTAATTATTCATCGAATCATATACGCGCTTAAATTAAACAATATATATATATATATATATATGCCCAACATTTTTAAGATAACCTTCGCGTATCTAATCTGTATTCTATTCATTTATTTAATTCATTGAGATATCATAAAAATAATACTGTTTATAAAAATAATTGATTGATGTTGATATGAAAAATTTTCAAATAACCAATATATTTTTATTAGCTATGTGTTGATTCATTCATGCGAGCAGTTTTTATGTCGGAATGCTTCATATACTAATTGGATTGACTGTTTTCAAGAAAGTTATAAGAAAAAATCCTGGTCGAGAATAATTGATTGTTCTAAATTAAAAGTAAGTACTTAATTGAAATAAGTATATGGAAAGTATATATATATATATATATTAAGTGTAGTTATTTACACAGCGAATGTACGAAAATAATTTTTTGTTATAAACCTTCTGAAAGTGTTACTACACATTTAAACCAAATGTTTTATCACACTCGCATATGCAATTTCCATATGATGGAAATACACAAAAAAGGTTACGTCAGAGAATTATACATATGTGAAGGGAGAGAGAGAGAGAGAGAGAAAAAGAGAAATGTGCATAAATATTCTTTTGATTGATGCCATTTTTTTCATTTTCATTTGTGATTCCTATTACTATTTTATATATATTGTTTTTTTGAATTACTGCGAATTTTACCATCACTTTAGCATCGCACACATTTATCATTATATCAAGTGTCGTACTATCTTTGTTTGTATCTCTCTATTGTTCTGTCAGTATTTTTATTTTTTATTCAAATAGCAGTATCATCAACCAACAAGTAATATAAAATTTCATTTGTCAACACCTGTGCATTTATTATTAATGTTATTATTATTACTATTATTTTCATAAGGCAATGTCAAGTGAATATATTACTCAAAAGTAAAAAAGAATATATATTAAACGAAATGGCATCTTAATAATTTGCGCCATCATTAGGATACGGAAGTACCACGAAAAGAACGAAAGTGAATTAAATTAAAAATTGTCTTATTAGTTTGACTCATTGAAAAATAAATGCATCATTATATAATAATTAACATTTGTGTTCATTATGAATATGTAGCCATTGTTTTAAGAATATCAATCGACGACTCGAATCTTTACTAATGCTGACAGTTAATTAAGATGCACTTTATGGCGCCTCTGTTTTTGAATAATAGTTGAAAGAAAATTTTTGCTCAATTGCAACTTGGTGTAAGATGAGTATATGATCAAAGTTTACACAACTATATATACAGTTTAGTTTATATTTATTTTTTTATGCTTACGTGAAGAAATATAACTTGAAATAAATACGGGACTGACAAGTGGATTTGGTGCATTTATATAATGAGCTGGTTGCACTCACATATTCTTACGTTGACTCAGTGCATTGTTGACGTATCATCATCAAAAGAAGTACTCCATTATATGGTGTATGGATACATCAGGTATGAATAAAAATTAAAATGCTATTACTCTCAAAATTAGTACAAATATTACTCCACTATATAATGTATATGAAAAAAAATTCTCTAATGACATGATCGAATGTTGGGCTTGTATTTTTTAATATGCATATCTAGAGTAATTGTTTGTATCGGATAAGCGTTAATTTCACGGGACATCCGGAATAAATTATGAATGGTGTTGGTGGTGGTGGTATTAAAAGTAATCGTAGTGGTGGTAGTAGTAGTAGTAGCAGTCACTCTGCAATAAGAAAGATACCGTTGATTCGTTTCCCGATACGAAGCGCTGTCATAATAACCCGTGATTAAGTTACTGTGTCAAATTGAAAAAATGACACCTTTTCCGCGCATCGATTGTCCATGCATCATAAAGTTTATTTTTACATCATGCAGTTTAAATTCCTGGTATACATAAAAATTGTCACATTCAAATGAATTTTATTCACTCATGGATGAATAATTTGTGTTCGTATATATATATATATATATATTTATTTGTATGATACCTTTGCAATAGTACGAATGACTTCATTGGACATATTTATATTATACATATTTTCATTTTTATATGAATATATATGCTTTGACATTTATATACATGGCTCAATGGTTTTGGATTTGAGAGCGCTGAGAATGAAAAGTTATGCCAAAATAAAAACTTGAGTGTCCTCATGTGTGCGGCGAAAAAAACAAGCCTTGGCTGATTAATAATTTAATTTGTCCTTGATAATTATGAGAAAATCAAAAATATATTTGATTTACTATTCGTCATTATTCTTTTTATTATTCACATTTTATTTCTTAATTTTATGAGGCAATTTAAATTTTTGTTTTTTCATTGATATTTGATTGTCGGTTGTGAAAAACAGATTATCAAAAGTTCATCTTTTTTATTTGTTTTTTTTAGGGAAGGCATTACAATAGGAATTCCAATTACATGTAAGCAATCGGAAATTCAATTATAAACGTCCACTTGCGTGCTATTTTTCGGCATAAAAAAATAATTACTATACTTTTGTTGTTTTCTTTTTGTTATTTTCTTTTTTTGTTTATTCCACAAGTTATAAATGTAAACATAAAATTAATCGTATAGTTGAAATAAAATTATTCCACATGTAAATAATTAAATACGATTGTTAATAAAAATTACCCCCTGATAGCCATTTAAAATGAATATACAAGATGAATAATAAACCAAAATAATTGTACTTACCTAAAAGTGAATTTTTATTTATTCAATTAATTGAAAATGTCCCGAGTGCCCCAAATGAAGAAAAATCCTATTGTTGCGGCTGTCGCACCAACGGCGAAACCATAAAAAAAAAATAATAATGGAATAAATTGGCTTTAAGTAGAACGGAATTGGAAAAAAAATATGGTATCGAACAGAAGTAAGTGTGTATTGTGTGTTAGCGGTTTGAAAGCGCGAACCGCACTGACCCACAGTAGCAAAAAGGTAAACTCAAGCTAAACTAAACCTCTCCGTCAGCTATCACAATTCGATTTGAAACCACTCGGCGCCTCGTCGTATTTTCTTTCCCGCGCACGCTTACACACAATTTATATCAACATATATATATATATAGTACCAATGTTACTAATCGTTCGAGCACAAATGTCATAAACATATACTTCATTTGGAGTGACAGCATTTTATATTCATATCAGCTCAACTGAAATTCTAAAAAACAAAAAAAAAAGAATAATTAAATGAATAAACATATATATTTAATTATTACGTATTACTTGAATTAATCATAAACTATTTTAATTGATATATCATCACAGTTGGAATTTACACTGGCGTAAAAGCATGTCATCGGCACTTGAGATGACGTTATTAATGTTTATTCTGTCTCTATAACTCATTTCTCTCTGTCTGTTACCATCCATGACTCATATTTGCATCAATGAAATGTTTATATCGTACGTATCAACAAAAACATTAATACGATGACGAATAATAAAGAATTACAAACGCGGGAGCAATCATAACCGGCACTAACTTAATTTTATTATTTATTAATATTTTCATAATTTTTTTTTTTTAATCATTTAATTAGCTAATAAATTATTGACATTCTTTTTGATTGATCCTTGGACGATGTAAATTCGTATATGCGTAATCGAGGGAAAGGTATGCATTAACAAATATATATATGAGAATATAATTTATACATGTGTTTTAATTATAAATTGAATCAGAGATTTAAATATAAAATTATGTACGAAAATGAATGAATATGTATGTTTTTTTTAATTTTATCATTTATTTTATCAATTCATAATTTGTAGCTATTATTATTTGGAATTATCAATTTACTTTTGATAATACATAATTCATTGTTGTTAATTATGTATATATATCAGACAATACAATTTAATAGCCAGGTGAAGTAGGCATGGCGATTAAATCGGTCATGGCATACGTTTCTATAAGCAGAGATTGACGCGTAACAAACGTATGACGGTAGGAGTTTAAAACAGCGTGACTACATAATGGCAAGGTCAATCTCATGCATTATTGTGTGCAACAGGGAGAGTTTTTAATATGCTTATATGCAATTCTGCATACCATTTATAATCCATCATTAAATGATTTGTAACTTGGCAAAGGGATTAAACTAAATCACTGTAAAATTATCAATCGCATTGTTGTGCAATTACTTACATTTTAATAAAACATTGAAACAAATAATATTAATTATTAACTTCTTATCATGTATGTTTTCATTTTTATAAATATATACATTTTTTATTATTACACATTTATTAATGTGCGATAATGAAAAAGTTTGCTTTAGAATTATTGAATAGAAAAATTACAATGTACTTCTTGAACGTTATAATTACTTTGTATGGAACAATCAAGGAAGTATTTTACATGTGTATGTATATATAAACAGTGGATTTCCCTTCGATATATTATCTCAAATATAATGTTGACTGTAAGAAAAAATATTTTTTTGTTTATTAACCTCGTACTTATAAAAGAAAATCGGGAAACCAGTAAACTTGCGTGAAGCTGTTTATCACATTAGGAAATCATATTGATTACTTGAAAGTAATATAAACTTTACTTCTGACCACACCGGAAATCCCATTAGAATATGAGGTATTGTTTCATCGTTTCCTGGATAACCATTCACTCCATACTAATTGTAAATTCTTGTTTAGTCAAATATATAAACTATAATTTGAAACAAAACATCGGAATCCCTCTCAAATTTCTGTTTAAAACCGGAAAAATGCTCGGACCAAATTTCACTTATTTCCCAACGTGCCACCAAAATTATATATCTATACGTGCTCTCTATTCCCGTATAAACGCCGTAAATTCCAAGCGCCATCATATAAATCGTATTTATAAATTCAACGAAGCGCTTATGCCTACATATGCGTACGCATTAAGCAATAAAATAAGAGCAAAATAGATTAAAGTGTATTTTTTGAAACTAAAAATGGAAGAATAAAAATAATAATGATAATAGGACAGTTCCGAATTTTATTAGAGTTTTTTTTAGGGTGTTTTGTTATTTTTCACCGATCGTACAAATATAAATTCACCTTGAGCAATTTGTATTTAAATTATTTCACGTATCAACTTTAATTCTCATAAACAAAAATATAAATGTATAAATATCTCCAAAATAAAAATGGCCTTCACCCAATTGTTAACTCACGTTACTCTTCATAAAAAAATGAAAACAAAGAACAATTAAAATTAAATTGTGAATTACATATTTCAACAAATAAATTAAAAACATCAAAAACCATTAAAATATATAATCAGAGAAGACGATAAATCTTTCGGTGCTATACATGTACACATAGAGCTTTATTATGTGTATATACGATTAAATTTGTAATTGTGGGCACTTGTATAATACTAAAAATACCTACAATTTCCGTACTGCTATTATTGCCTCACAGGAACAACTAACAGTTATATTCAATTTTCTAACAACCTCAATGATGCAACTGAGTCATGTCTTCTCAAAGTTCTCGATGTATATCCATTAATTCACATCATACACAATGTTTACTCAGCTGATATTATGATCACTGTGGGGACGAAATTCTAGGCAATTGAAGTACTTCATTATCTTTTACTTGAAGAAAAAATAGAATAATAGCATATATTCATCAGAGAATATTTAAACGTGTATAACTGATGTTTATTTTTTGTGTTGTACGATGACTGATATTGTGATGGGCCATTGCAACGAAAAAAAATATTTTTTAATAGCTATAACGTTAAATTATACATGATTCATGTGTTTAAAATGCATTCTAAATGGATTGCATATGTTTAAAAGACACTTTCTACACGGTGAATTGACATGGTGAATTCGCATTTCTTTCATTTTGTTACATTTTTATTCTTCGTAACACTGGAACGCATGTATATTGTGACGTTTTGCAGACGTAAGACTGTAAATTGATAGAAAACATAAAATTAGCGCGAATACAATAAATGTGTGTGTATGTAATACATGTAGATTGTATTTATTCAGTGTGTTCAATTCATTAAAATATCCAAGAATATACGCAATCATAAGTATTAGCAGTTACGGGTAATTTCTGGAATGCAAATAATTGATTGAAGACGTTATACAAAAACTTTCATAAAGTAAATATATTTTCTTTGGCTATATTTCAATTTATTCTTGTGATCGCTTTTTATGTCAAAATATTCAATAACCTAATTCAATTAATTAATTAATTTCGAAAAAGTAATACGAAGAAACTGAGATTGGGAAAAATGAATCTATATTGAATTAATTAATTGAGTAATTATTCATGGTATAGTTTAAAAAAAATCATTTTTTGCTACAAATCTTTACAAACTGTAAGCAAACATTAGCAAAAAACCATATTACAATAGGATAGAATATTTTTAATATGATGGGAATACACAAAAATTATTTATTTAACGAAATTATATATATACATAAATAGACTGATACAGAGATAATATCAGTTTGAAAAGAGGCCGCGATGTATTTTTGTAATCAAAAGAAATCTCAATTTCCCCCTTTCAATTCCACATGTCAGACAACAAAAACATCTTTTTATTATTTTTTTTTTCTGTTAAAGTTGTGGCTGATAGTTTATTTTTACTTCTTTGCTCCACGGCATTCGAGAGGTATAAGTAAATTCATTTGCAAGTTAGTCTGATGGTACTTCCACGGATTGATCGATATTATGGTGCCATGGTAACTAGGACACACATGCAGACTTTTATTGAATTCATTGTAAATATTTTTTGGGTTCTTTGTTTGTTTCCTTTACCCATTCCAATTTCATCCCACGTATATTTTATATTTTCCACGGTAATATAACTCTTTTGAAATCATGGGAAATACTGAGAGTAATGTGACTAGTGGTGTGAAAAAACAAACTGACACATCGTCTATTCTACTCTACAAATTGGTTGATCTTAAAGGTAAAAGCTTTTGGCCAATTTATTAACTGATAGTATATATATATATATATTTATATGAATTGCATTTGGACGTGGGCGAAATGATTAATAGATATGCATGTTCGAAATAGAGTCAACTGATTATATATTGAAATGTGAAGTGCGCACTACTCAATGCACTATAGATGCGAACGAATCATTTCTCATTTCATTCGTTTGATTTAAATTTTTGAGGTGGTGGATTGCTAGTAGACATGATGAAGAGAGCAACACAAACAAAACAATTTGCCGAATTGGATCATGCAATGAGAACTAAAGTCGAGCCATTTTTATACAATAAAGGGAGAGGAAAATGGATACCAATAGATAAATTAGTGTTACTACGCAACAAAGAACGTCCTCGACACAAAATGGTATTAAAAAAGTTAGATTTATCTATATAAAACGATTCTCCAAATTAAAAAGTAAACATTCTCTAAAGTTCTGTCTACATCAGGTATTTCAATATAACAGGCAAATAATAAATAATGAATTGAGTTTAGAAATATGAATAATTTTATATATAAAAGTATATTATAATATAAACGAACAAAAGTTTATCGTTTATTTTTTTTTATTCATCTTCATCTTTGTTTAGTTGCCTGTACTAAAAGCAATGGAAAACCCTGCAGAATATGACGTAACAAAAGATATTAGCGATGAAGATGTTGATGAAAGTAAAATAGGTGAGTTATCACATGTTATCGGAATAAATTTCAACATTGTCAAATAATTGGGATGAATGTACGATTACAATAATTATGCTTAATAATATTACTAGACTATTTTAATTATAGATAAAACTAAGTACAGAGAAGTCTGTTGGATTCTGAGTGAGCGTGGAGCAGTGGGCGAAACGATTTTGCATCTGTGTATGTTAAATGCTACCGCTATACACGCAGACTTGGCTAAGCGTCTTTTACGTTTTTATCCAAAACTCATTAATGACATTTACATCAGTGATGAATACTACGGTATGCTAACTTCATTTCATTGTGTATATTATAGTCAACATTTTCTCCTTGCCTTCATCATACATTTATTATTATTCATAGATATTTATCCGCCTACAGCATAAATTTTGCGCGGAGCAATTCAAATATCAATTGTTTGCGTGGCTTAATAGTAAAATATAAAACCCTGATTGCAAAAACATTATGATGTAATGTTCTTTATTTTCTAATATTAATTTCGGAGTTGAGCTGTTCGATAATATGATTATTTCATATATTATTCGGACTTATTTTATGAACAACACTGTATTGAACTTGTGATGTGCTAACATTCTAAATATACCAATGTGAAGTTTTTCACATTAATTCAGCCACCCGGCATTAAAATCTTCGGTACATAAAAGTATGTACATAAAAATATTGTGTATAATATCGGTTTGCGGTGTGGGTAAAATTATCTTTTAGTGTAATAAACTAAAGGAATATATTCAATATATTTGAATGAGACTGTCACTTGCAACACATCTGTGGTCATGTACCCTATCTCCCATTTAACTGCGTAAAACCTTAAATTTCTGTTGAAAGCATAAAAGACTAATTTTTTACTGACTGTATCAATTCTATTCCAAGTAACTCACCATGCTTTCTTTAATTTTTTTTTAAGGAGAAAACGTATTACATATTGCAATTGTAAATGAAGATCCGGCCATGGTGAAATATTTATTGGACAGCGGTGCAGACGTTCACGAACGTTGCTTTGGGAATTTCATGTGTCCAGAGGATCAAAAAGCCTCACGCATAGACAGTTTAGAGCACGAGTGGATTGCTGTTACTCCTGAGACCAATTACGATGGGTACTGAAGAAAATAAATTAAAATGGTATTTGTCTTTTTTTCTTTCTTGCTTTAATATGCTCTTTTAATAGTTATGTTTATTGGGGCGAATATCCGCTGAGTTTTGCTGCCTGTCTGGGCCAAGAAGAGTGTTACCGATTGATGTTGGCCAGAGGTGCCGATCCCGACAAGCAAGATACAAATGGCAACACAGTTTTACATATGCTCGTTATCTACCAGAAGCTCGTACGTTTTTCATTTTATTTAATTATGAATTATTTAATCATTCCGACTCAAGAAATTGATTCATTTAATTTCCATAATTTTAATATTCCAAAAAAACAAAACGAAAACACAATTTAGACCACCTTTGACATGGCATATGAGGTGGGTGCGTCACTATCAATCAGAAATAACCAACACTTAACGCCACTCACGCTCTCGGCAAAACTTGCACGGACCGAAATGTTCTTCCATATAATGAACATTGAGCGTGAAATTTACTGGCAAATTGGTAGCATTACGTGCGCCGCTTATCCTTTATCACAAGTTGATACAATTGACGTGATTACTGGAACAATAAATAATAATTCAGCATTAAATTTAGTTGTTTTTGGTGAAAAAGATGAGCATTTGGAATTAATGGATGGTGTATTGGTTGATTTACTAAATGCAAAATGGAATACATTTATTAAATCACGTTTTTACCGACAATTTTTCTTATTTTGCTTTTATTTTGTATTGTCACTTATCAGCTTTGTTATACGGCCTGGTCCATCGTTAACAGCATCTGCAAATAGCACATTTGCTAAAACAATCGCGACATCATCCATAATTACATCAA
The DNA here is from genome assembly GCA_910591685.1 of Galerucella tenella. Lineage (NCBI taxonomy): Eukaryota > Metazoa > Arthropoda > Insecta > Coleoptera > Chrysomelidae > Galerucella > Galerucella tenella. The sequence goes on from CAJUYH010000036.1 coordinate 72,291, forward strand.
CGTCACCGTCAACCAATAATGAAGTAACTAATCTTGAATTAACTCTTTCACGAATTATTCAACAATTCGCCGATGTAGTAACAAACGTCAACATAACTTCTAACAATGTTGTCGACAATTTTATTTCACAATTGGCATTCAATGTCACTTCCGCATTGAAAGACAATTTTAACCTGACTAACAAGTCGGATGATTTATCTCTGCCATCAAACGAAGCTATGACGGCTTTATATAATAATAATTACAATATGGCCACGTTAATAAATTCGAAGATAAAAAATGTTGAGACAAAAGATACAACATTGATGATGGATGCGATAACAACTGTATCTGAATACGAAACAACAGACGATTGGTTAGTGACAATATCTACCTATCTATCTATCTATCTATCTATTTATCTGTATAAGCCTTTTACATAACATTTTTGAATACCACCATTACTTTAAAATTACTGATTTTATTGTTGTAATTATTGTTATCGGCCCGTTGTACAAATAATTATTCATAGTATAAATTATCATAATAAAGCATTTGTTTCCGAGTTAATTCATATATTGATCGAATATTTATCTCCAATACGAAACACACAATTATTATTATTGAGTATATTTCAAGCTATCTCAACATATAAAATAAGTAGACATTTCGAATACAGACTAGTTGTACCCACAAAAATGTCGAATAACGAATATAATTTTCCATGACTTTCCAAAAAAAAAAAAAAAAAAAAAATACCTGTTTAATTAATTGTAATGTTCATTTTAAGGTGGGAAGATCTAACTGAAGAATGTCGACTCATGAATTTCGAAACATCTACGGCAAAAATCCGGCTAACATCTGAAATATGTATGGAATTTGGTGCAATTTTATATATTGCTGCTGCACTACGCGAAGCCAAATTTCTTGGTCTCAATATGTTTATTGAGAATCTGGTGAGAACTATCATTTGAATAAGTTGTTATTGAACTTTTTATAATACATCAAACAAAGCAAAAATAAATTAGCAAAATAATAGTTGAAACAGATATAATTGCCAAATATTAATATATTATTATTTGAATTTTAGATGACTGCACCATCGCGCGTTATGTTTCTCCTCTCATGTTGCATACTTATGTCTTTTCCTTTTTTGCGTCTGTCATGCGCCGACAAAGTTGAGGACATGTTGGCTGTGGTGGTAATGCTAACGACGGCGCCATATTTTTTATTTTTTTGCCGTGGCTTCAAAACAGTTGGGCCCTTTGTCGTTATGATATATCGAATGATAATGGGCGATCTACTCCGATTTGTTTCAATTTATTTGGTATTCGTAATGGGTTTCTCTCAAGGTGAATATAAATACTTAAACTGACTACCAATAAACGAGAAAAACAACAAGACAAATTCATAAAGAAAGCACGAATGAATTTGTTTATTGCGTACAACTGAAGATTGACCGCTCTGGTATTTCATCCAGCCGCTACTAATCACTGAACCATCCAAAGAAATTGCGTAAACGGATTTAAAATAGAGTGTTTGCCACCGACCACCGACGTTGGTTCTGACATACCCAAGAATATGACGTCATTCAATATATGTATATGCTACACGAATCATAGAGACTATATAGAGTTCACATAGAGACCAAATTGAATGAGTCCACGCGCGCATATGAAGACACAATTCGGCCGCTAAAAATATTCCATCCAACTTCTCGCGAATTTCGTACTCATCGTTCATATCGTCACCACTTGATAATAAAAGCCTATTTTATGCGCGTTAACATGTGTGACATCACACACATTTGCCTTCAAAAGACACTTGGTTAAAAGAAATTCGTATAAAATGTGGGTCAGCCTGTGTTATTTAGATGCCCAGGGGATTGGTATGACAGCATTTATGCACAAAGAGAAATGCCAAAGGCGTTTTTATAGCGAGAAACGGTTAGTTAAAAGAATTAATATTGAATGTTACGTTACTAATAACAGCGACAATGCTGTTGATCATACAGGGTAGATAATTATTCTCATTAATCAATCGTGCAATATAAATAAGTATATAGGAGCAGTGATCTAAGCAAATGAGATCACACAATCATGATCAAGCATTGCTGATTAACATTGGCATACAATAAACTATATATTCTCTCTCGCTGTATCCATATGTTTATTCACTGTGTCAAGGTCAAGTTACATAGATTATATATATCTTCATAATATTGGTAACTGTGTGTGAGTGTGTATCGATATATACTTGTGTATATGTGTGCATGTGTCGGACGTTCAACGAAATTGCGCAACATTTTTGATTGCTTGCCAAAGAAATATTCGCGACGAATCCATTATGTTGATTCATCTCAAGTGTTTTTGATTATTGGTCCAATGTACGAATATGCCATTGACATTTAGCGAATTCAATTGCAATCAAATAAATAAGACAATAATTTTAATTGTCATTTAATATAAAACAAGAATTATATTTCATATCTCAATGTTATTTTTTGTGTATAATTATTATATTTATCATTCGAACTTTCTATCGGATACTGGTCAGAAAATCGATGGGGTCGTTGGAAATTAAAATTACGCGAGTGATTGAAAAAAGTATTGGTAATGGCTGGAATGTCCCATTGGAATTTGATAAAAAAAATTGTATCTCATGATTAGCGTGCGTTTAAGAAATGTTTTTTAAACGGTTGTGATAATTTCCTTTTTAAATGTCTTGATGATAGTTTAAGATAGTTCATAGCACACAATCATTTTTCTACACTCACTGAACAACTAATTACACCTAGTATATATTATTATGATCAAAAAATTGGTTTCTTGTGTTTGTTCACAAATTATCTTGCATATTGATTTCAATTGTTTATCTTCATTTTAATACATCATTTCTAATCTGAGTTTTTGCTCATAAGTTTTTGGAAGAATATTGCTTGTGTAAATCTCGTATTTTTTCCACTTTTTACATATTGTACTATTTCAGTAGTGTACAACAAAATATTGAAATTTGCAAATAATTAATTGAAATGTAGTTAATTAAATTGTATTTAACATATGAAAATTTTTGCTAAGAACTTCACTCGATTATTCCCATGATCGACATTAGATTTTAAAAGTCAATACCAATGACTGTTTGTACCATCAGATCTCATTAGAGAGACAAAATTTACATCAAATAATTTTGTCTCGGGATCCCGAGATAAAAACAACTGTGACCGAGTTATTTATTTCGCAAAATCATTCTTTTTTGGTTTAGTACTTTCAGTTGAATTATTGAATGTTGAATTTTTATATTTTAGCATATTACATTATATTCTTATCATTCGATGATCCTCATACGCCGGAAGGTGTTGATGATACCATAAGCAATCCTATGCCATCGCCCATGGAGAGCGTGATGGCAATGTTTCTTATGAGTATGACAAATTTCGGTGATTATTACGTGGCATTTGAGAGAACTGAACATGAAATGTTAGCCAAGGTAAAGGAAAAAATTATTGTTCAATTGTGTTAAATGTTTTCTTTTTCCCGATAAAATGTTCCCATTTTTCGTTGAACCAATTGATATTTTCCAGTTCTCACAAATTTTATAAATTATTCCAGTGTCTCTTTGTTGTTTACATGGCTATAGTTGCAATCCTACTAGTCAATATGCTGATTGCCATGATGGGCAATACATATCAAAAAATTGCCGAAACTCGCAACGAATGGCAACGTCAGGTAAACACGCTTTGGATAAATAAATAAAATGAACTCTACAAATGTGAAAGTTATGTGCGATCTTATTCACGTAAATTTCAACCATGTGCAAAATACATAAACATATGTAGAATGTAGATTTTGAAAATTCACATCACACTGCCACATTTGAAATATCATTAAAGAATTATTTCGATAGAATGACTCAAGAATAGCACTCATGGACACCTTCGTCATTCTCAATAAATATCTTTAATGTTAGTCACTTAATGTGTGTGTATTCAATTACAAATTGATGTTCCTATTTTAATGTTCTTCGTATTCTCAATATTTTAGTGGGCGAGAATTGTTCTGGTAGTTGAGCGAGGTGTTAGCCCTGCGGAGAGATTAAAAAAACTCATGGATTATTCGCAGCCAATGTCGGATAATCGACGTGCGCTCATTCTTCGATTGCATCAGTCGGTAAATAAAAAGTTCTTACAGATATTCGAATTGAATTGCAAAGATAAATGAAACCGAATTGGTATATATACTTTTATTATTTACTAAAAATAATGTTATTAATCAGGAGGAGGATAAAGAAGAGATGAAGGAGATATTAGAAATGAAAAGAACTCACGACAGATTATATAAAAGACGAATGGCACAAATGAAGAATGAAGAATTTCCGAACACGCCCAATAAAAGCACTTGACAATAAAATCTTATAACTCGTGGTTTCAGTAAATCTTTTTACGAAATTTTTCTTCAGGAAAGAGTGGAAGAGAAATTACAAGCTTGTTGAAAAAAATTTTGACGCCAGATGCAACCCTTTGATTTTTTTTGCGGTAATAATGGTGGTATTGACAACAGTGAGGTTGAAGATGAAAATGTAGATGAAATTGACGAATCATATAACCGAAACAAAGATTGTTTCGGACAGTTCAGTGTCGCATGAATTAAATTCATTGGAGAAATCTGTAAAAATGTTTTTGTCAATAAAATTAACTATATATCATCTAATGTACGTTTTTTTTTTTTCGTAAGAAACAAAAAGTATTTATATATTTTTGCTTGTATATACCTGATTTTTGTCAACAGATGACGACGAAATCGTAGGCGATGATTCACAATTATCAAATGGAATCTTATCAATAATTGTCATTGTCGATAGCGACTGTATTACTTTCAAATCATTATTTGAAAGAGAATGTCGATTATTATTTTTCGCAGTCACTTTGCTCAGTACACGATTCCACGGATTATTTTTGTATCGGGGAATTTGTTCAACGTCTTTGACAATGCATGTGGGTAAAGTATATCTTTAATTGGAAAAAAACGATAAAAAATAAAAGATATCGAAATGAATGTGTAGAAAAAATTTAATGGACATCGATTTGAATTACCTCACCAATTTCGACTTCTTGTTAGATGAACAAAAGGGACAATGATCAGTTATTGTACTCGCTGTGTTCTCATTGCAATTGCAAGGTGAGATGCCAGTTGTTGATGTCGAAACATTTCTATATTTCTCCACACATGCATCACGATCCAGATTTTTTTGCAGTTTTATATTTTCCTCTTGTATAAATACTAAAATTGTTTCACAATTTTCACCAGTATTGTCTCTCAATTTTTTGCGATAACAATCTTTATCGACATGATACCTCGATGCATCAATGTCGTTCAAATAAATCGTAATATTGTCTATATTATTACATGATCCTAATTTCAAATTTACATTTTTTTCCTTAATATTTGATTTATTGCACAAACTATTTTTCAACGATTCAATTTTCCCTTGTCTTTTCATTGTATCATTGACATTGTGATTGAGATTAGCTGCTGAATCGAGGGAGGTTTCATATACAAAGCTTTCATTTATCGCGGAGTCCCCTATTGAATGATGATTGCAATCATGTTTATATACAAGGCCACTATTAAATTCAACATATTTACTGTTTAATGATGATGTGTACAAAGTATTACTAGCTAAGTGGTAATTTTTTTCTGCATTTAATGTCGTTGTGAGAGATTGTTGTCGTGTCACAATCTCGTCCAATCGCTTTGTCACCTTCTCATTCCTGAATAATGAATGACGTAAATAAAAAGAAAAGAGAATAATATTGAATAATTCGATCGCCTCGACATTATCTTCACTGTTACTTATGATCATATAACTGTACTCACTTGATGAGAAGAGAACTTGTCAAATCGCTGCTCAATGTATTGTTCATTATTAATTCATCAATAAGATATGAAGGCAATGAATAATGCCATTGTAAATGTGGTGATGCGTCATGTGATGTGGAGTTTTTAGCGGCATTATTATCTACATGTGATTTTGTCATTCGCCTAAAATCATCTGCTGACATTTTTAATAATGTAAATGCAACTGAATTATATTTACGACGCTGCTGATATTGATAATGGCGGCGCCATCGCGGTTTATGCATCCACATTTCTGCTGTGACCATTCTATTTTGTCGATTTTCAATTTTTAATTTCATTATTATTTGTGTTTTCGTTTTTTATTTTTATCGGTAATTATTGTACAGAAAAAAAGTCGTACAATCAGTTGTGCATTTGATAGTGACCTGGTAATTTATCGTTTAAACTTGTCTTGAATCACGTGATGTGTGTTTCCTTGGTAACAAAATACACCGAGTTTTAATGAACCAAATGAACCAAACGATCGTTGTTGTTATGGCCTTTTAAATTTTAACGAGCGCGGACCTTTGTTAATCGTTGAAGTACATTCATCATGAGCATTTTAAGGCAACCAATTAATTATATGAATCTAGAAAATGAGCTTGAAGAGTCTGTCAAGGCAGACACAAAGTATCGTCTCGAAAATGACGCAAAATTACGAGCTATCGAACAAAATGTCCCGTCATACGAGCACTTCAGACAAATGGTATAAAAATACTGTTGTAAAGAATTGATTGTTCCTACTACTACTGCAATCGGTACTCAATCAATTAATCACAAAAATTATTTTCAGGTTAATGGTGCTCATTTGAACCCACTCGAACCAAAGGACACCAATGAAACAACTAAGGTTTCGTGGAATTTACTCATGAGTAAAAATGAAAATAAAAATAATCATGCTTCCTTGATGGAAGATTCATCGTATAAAACAAAAAGTAAAACGCAAAGTACCTACGTTTTATCTAAATGTGTTCAAGAATTTTATGACAAGTGGAATATAATTGATACCACCGAAGATAAAATCAAGTTTTTACTGCACGCAAGGTTAATCCTCTTCATTTATTCATTTATTTATTTCTTCGTATAAATATTTATTTTGATATATAAATTTACTTTGACAGATATTTATTACCGGAAATATTCCGAGTAGAAATACCAACAGATATCTTGGGCGAATTTTTAAACATATGTTTACAAGCTCTTGCGATAATGAACAATCAATGTTCATCATTGATAGATGTTATTGATATATTGACATCACTCACGACCTGCAATCGCTTTCAATTAGCAATTACTTTGATGACAAGTCACGATAAGTTTATATGTCACCAACTATTTGACAGAATTTCACTCCAAACACAGAATAAAGCTATACTCTTCACGATTGTTGAACTCGGAAAAAAATTTGAAGTAATTCTGTGAATTTACATTTTCACATTGGTAAAATGATTGGATGTTAATACAATGCTCATTATTATTGTGAGTATTTTACGTAGTTGCTTTCAAAAACATACAATAGTAAAGTGAACGGTGTGAAATATCGGTGCTTATTTTTATTCGATAAAATGAAAGATTCAATATTGTCAAGCCTGTAAATTAATTTCAAATAACTTTTATATTCAAAATTCACTAGCAACAAATAAAATCATGTGACAGTTAAGAGTAAAAATCTGATCAAATAAACATTTGTTATCTCACAAAATTACGATGTAAATTGATTAGTAGGAAAACGGTGAGTCGTATTAGATAAATTGCAAATTTTCTACCAAGTGTTAGAACGCATATGTTACTTGTTCATCAAGTCGAATAAAATAATTTATCAATAAATGGGATAATGCTTTCAGCGGATTAGTTGAAGGTAAGAGTAATTAGTAATTAGTGTTTCAATGTATTGTGTAATATTTGTGTTATTACTTCTATGACCAATTTTATCACGAACAAATGCAACGCTACTATTTAACGTTACGATTCGTATAAAATACTAATGTCCTTTACCTTCAAAATTTCTTTTGAAAAACATAAGATATTGAATTTAATAGCGTGTAGTTGTTAATTATAATTTCAATATATTGTGGATGACAATAAATATTTAAAAAAACTTCACGCATGCTCTTGTTACATATACATATATATTCATTGTACAAAGGATCACGTGACATTTGAGTGTATACAAGATGGCAGCGCTCATTGTGGCGATGTACGTGTATTTTTATCATGAATTCGCATTCTTCCAAGCAAAGCTATCGGGTACAAAAATAACTTATCGCACCATTTTTTATCTGTACTAAATTGTCAAACGAAAATAAAAAGGTCTCAACTACATCGAAGTTTTTTTTTCCGGGTTTTTCCGTCTTCCTTTTCTGTTTCGCTTTCAATATAGTCTCTCGGCTTAAGTTTATTCGGTAAAATATGTAGACGCATATATTTTACACGCGCGTATTCAATACTAGTGCGATATAACGTGATAATACACTGTTTCGTTCTCATTTTGGATATATAAATTAATTGGTAATTTCCACTGGCTATTAACCAAACAAATACTTTAATGTGGTGTTGGAAAAAATCGTTCATTGTGACAGTATGAGGTTAGAAGAAATGCCATTACGAATGAGCTCAGACGATGGAAATTTCGACATGGATGAGGAGACTGATTATCTTTTACAACCAAACGATGATGCAATGAAACCTATTATTAGGAGGAATAGGCGAATCAATGCTTGTTCTACATGTTTTAAACGAATTCTTTGCGGGTATGTATAAACGATGGAATATATAAGACTTTATCCAATGTACTCATTTAAGTATGGCGGGCAACGATTTGTCCTATCGGCGTGTATACATGCGCATATACATGTATGTATATATGATGAATAAAGAAGAGTTTCTATCAATATATTTTTGCATAAACAGAGACGTCATATTCCCGCGCGATTCCAAAGTGAATTATTGGCCCAATATTTTTCAATATTTTTTTAATAATTTATTCATTTTTTATTGTATGTCTTATTTATTTTCACTATAAAGGAAGTTTGTAAGTGATATTTTTACAATATGCACAGAACATATTATTGTGAAATGAAATTTGTGGATAAATATTAAATAATATTAAACTCATTTGTTTATGTTTTTTTATTAAAAGGTGAAAATGTATATATGTACATTTTCTTAATGTCATCATGTTAAAATGGAAAAAGAAATATCAATCATTCTCAATGTTTTCAAACAATTCAATATCAATCGAATTGTTAGAATTTACATTCATGTAATTATAATTAAAAAAAATCTGTTGCATGTATTAATTATTTAATAATACCCACCCTTTTAACAGTTTCAATTTCAATCGTTTAATTGGAAAGAAATATCTTTGTATACTAATTCCAATGGTTTTCATTTTGCCTTGTTTATTTATTAATACCATAAACGACAATGCTAAATATAATGAAGAGAATAAATTGTCAAGTTATTATTTGATTGTGTGAAATAGACTATATGCCAAGTGTAGCGTTCATTGGTGGTATTAAAAATGACCGTTATAACAGCACCGTTATTGTTTTCATCTAATACGACAATAACTGATAAACAATTTACACTTAGTAGTCTGACCATCGGTCAATTTCACAAGACGCCTCAATATTATTCATAAACACTTGTACGTATTTAACACTCATAACACTCTCTTCTAATTAACAATTGTCTATTAACTAATTAAAATATAGAAACATATTTATAAATGTGTCCATAATTATGAAACTGGACTAAGTCGTATATTTCTCGTTCCGAGATATTTAATGAATTTGCATTTGAATAAATTGGAACATATTGTTACATTATACGACATTTTAATATACAATTTTATTTGTCTTGATTAACGGAGATTTATTATAAATATGAATTTTTGTGTGAATTTCATACGAAAATGTTTTTAAAGTATGAATTGACTTAGACAATGAGTGCTTCTATACACGCATAAATAGCCATCAACATTTTTAAAATGTATGTTATAATAATAATTATTTATTATATCGAATATATCCATTATTTATTGTTCATCAATAATATCTATCAGCATATATTTTTCTGAATAAAGTATTTAAAATGACAACATAACACAGCAGTTTATAAAACAACAAGTTTACTTAAGTCACGTGACACTAAGCGACTTTATGTCATTTAATCCATTTCTCGGCCATGAAAATTCACCCTATACATATATATATCAATACATCGACGCGCGCACCGCCGCCATTTTATGTAAAAAAAATTTTGACACATCAGACAAAAACAATTCATTTATATGATTGTTATGTGATATCAAGAAAGTTGGAATTTGCAAACACTATTTATTCACATACATAAATCACATTGAATTTTCCAGTGACTACTATTATTCCTTAATCGATGTAAAAACTGGGAAATAATGAATGGTGTATTATCTTAACAACGATATTTATATTCACATAGCTTGAAGACCAACTTGACTGTCAGGGTCATTTACTACTGCGATGTATTAAATTGTTATGTTGCCAATTTATGGAAAATGGAAACACAGAGCAATATAATAAGAATGTCGAAGGAAGATATTCCATTGATATCGAAGCCACGAAGTATTGCTTCTTGGGCAAGGTGATGTACTGCCGATAACGAACGAATTAGAGTTTACATGTATATATGTGTGTGTCATCGATAAGTGATTCATAATGCAGATAGAATATAGATAACACGTCAGTCAAAAGGCCGTCATATTTTGAGATGGCTGCTACAAAATATATTGTGCATTTGTATTGCTACATTTTTTCTTTATTTGTTACGATTAACAGGTGCTGCACGTGGATGTGGCGACGATGTTTCAGACCACGCGAATACAGAGCAAGAACAATTCATATTGGAAAGCCGATGCATGAAAAATTTCCTACAAATGTTATAAGAAATCAGAAATTCAATATCATTACTTTTCTACCATTGGTAAGTATTTATTTGTGCAGTCGACATCATATTAATTTATAACGATGTACTTGCACTTATTTATTTACGTTGTATATTATTTTCTTTTTTTTTTCCAGGTCCTTTATCAACAATTCAAATTTTTTTTAAATCTCTGCTTTCTCATAATGGCTTGCTCTCAGTTCATCCCAGACATTGTAATAGGTTATTTATATACATATTGGGGACCGTTATGCTTCGTTTTAACTGTCACTATTTGTCGTGAAGCTGTCGATGATTTTAGACGTTACAAGAGAGACAAAGAAGTTAATGGACAAAAGTATAATAGACTTGTGAGGGGTTCGGAAACACCTGAATTAATCCCCAGTTCAAAACTCAAAGTTGGCGATATGGTTTGTACATTATTCTTCATTTATGCGGATGAAAATATTTCTGCGGAAAATTTTGAAACTTTATCTTCAAATTTTGGCACATTTTTCTTAAAAAGTGCAAAAATTATACTTGATTGAATGCAATTTTTTGGAAAGTTTTGCAGAATTGCGTTTAAATTCGGCGAATCATTCTGAAATTTTGATGTACATTGGCTGTCATCAGGGTTTTTGTATACTTTCTTTTGCTTATTGGCTTCATTATACTTGAATTTCTCGGGATATGACAGCACTACCAAAACCCATACACGACGATAGAAACATAGTATTAATAATGTTAATCCTATCTGATATCAAAAGAAAGAACTTTTTTTTATATGTGCCGTAAAAGAATTATTTTTGGACAAGAATTTGAGTCGTAACGATGAATCCTATCGAAACTATTTTCATTCGAATACAATCACAATTTATCCATAAACTTCACATAATATTACAATCATCTTCTCATTATTTTTAAGATTATAGTTGAGAAAGGACAAAGAGTACCAGCAGATTTGGTTTTACTTCGTACAACAGAGAAAAGTGGTGCTTGTTTTGTAAGAACTGATCAATTGGACGGTGAAACAGATTGGAAACTGCGATTAGCTGTTCCAGCAACACAAAAACTCGACAGTGATACACAATTATTTGACATAAAAGCAAGTCTCTACGTGGAAAAACCGCAAAAAGATATACACGCATTTATTGGTACATTTACGGGCGAAGATGAATGCTGCAGTGAGGAAAGTTTGGGTGTTGACAACACACTGTGGGCAAATACAGCAGTTGCGTCCGGTTCAGCACTAGGAATTATTGTATACACTGGCCAGGAGACACGATCATTAATGAATCATTCAGCATTAAGATCAAAAATTGGTTTACTTGACAAAGAAATTAATCAATTGACTAAAGTACTTTTTGCCGCTGTAATCGGACTTGCACTAGTGATGATGTGTTTAAAAGGATTTAATGGGCCATGGTATCGTTACACATGCCGATTTATTCTCTTATTCTCATATATAATCCCAATAAGTCTTCGAATTAATTTGGATATGGGCAAAACTTTTTACGCATGGTGTATACAAAGAGATAAAGAGATAAGTGGTACTGTAGTACGAACAACGACAATACCCGAGGAATTGGGAAGAATATCATATTTATTGAGCGACAAAACTGGTACATTGACGCAAAATAAAATGGTATTTAAAAAATTACACTTAGGAACAGCATCGTATGGACAAGAAACATTTGATGACGTAACGGCAGTGTTAAAAAGTTATTATCCGTCAACGGGTATTGGTGATTCTCCTTTAAAGCAAAGTACACAAGGAGCCAGCGGAAAAGTACGAAGATCAGAGAATACGAGAATTTATGAGGCTCTTCATGCGTTAGCGCTTTGTCACAATGTCACACCTGTTTATGATGCCGTTGATAATAAAGTAAATAATACTCTTGATACAATGAGTGTCGGAACAGTGGAGACTGGGGATACTGGATCAATTCAAAGTCAAACAGAGTCAGATCAACATTATTATCCACTTGAACAAACACGAAATTATCAAGCGTCAAGTCCAGATGAAGTGGCTTTGGTCAAATGGACAGAGGAAGTAGGTCTAGCGCTATATAAAAGAGACCTAAATTCACTTGAATTGAAAGCATCATCAAATGGTCAAATACTTCGTTATACAATTCTTCAATTATTTCCATTTACCTCGGAAACAAAACGTATGGGAATTATTGTGAGAGATGAATCGAGTGGTGAAATAACATTTTATTTGAAAGGCGCCGATGTGGTGATGTCTGCTATTGTCCAATATAATGATTGGTTAGATGAAGAATGTGGTAATATGGCGCGAGAGGGTTTTCGAACACTTGTGGTGGCAAAGAAAAATTTAACAGACGAACAATACACTGACTTTGAGACAAAATTTAATGCCGCTAGATTTGCAGTTAACGATCGGCCATCGAGAGTTGCCGCCGTTGTTGAAAGTCTTGAGAGAGAAATGGAGTTATTGTGTGTGACTGGTGTGGAAGATCGTTTGCAAGATCGTGTCAGACCAACATTGGAATTATTGAGAAATGCTGGAATAAAAATTTGGATGTTGACTGGTGATAAATTGGAAACAGCTACTTGTATTGCTAAATCATCGCGATTAGTTGCACGCACACAAGGATTACACATATTTAAACCAGTTGTCACACGTACTGATGCACATCTCGAGTTGAATACATTCCGCAAGAAGCAAGATTGTGCTTTGGTTATAAGTGGTGACTCGTTAGAAGTATGTTTGCAATATTATCGCCCGGAATTTATGGAACTTGCGTGTAGTTCACCCGCTGTTGTTTGCTGTCGATGTTCACCGACGCAAAAAGCTGAAGTAGTTGCGCTTATTCAACGACACACAGGCAAAAGAACAGCAGCAGTTGGCGATGGTGGCAATGATGTTTCAATGATTCAAACAGCAGACGCAGGCATTGGAATTGAAGGATTAGAAGGGAGACAAGCGTCACTAGCTGCTGATTTCTCCATTCCTCAATTCAGTCATTTGGCAAATTTGCTGTTAGTACATGGAAGACGCAGTTACAAACGATCAGCTGCATTAAGTCAATTTGTCATTCATCGTGGTCTTATTATATCAACGATGCAAGCAGTTTTTTCAACGGTTTTTTATCTGTCAAGTGTCGCTCTTTATCAGGGATTTCTCATGGTCGGCTATGCAACGATTTATACAATGTTTCCGGTATTTTCGCTCGTGCTTGATAAAGATGTATCGCGCGAGGTGGCAATACGATTTCCTGAATTGTATAAAGAACTTAGCAAAGGCCGTTCGTTATCGTATAAAACATTTTTCATGTGGGTTTTAATTAGCATCTATCAAGGTGGTGTTATAATGTACGGTGCATTGGTTATGTTTGAAGATGAATTTATACACATTGTAGCAATCAGTTTCTCGGCACTCGTATTGACAGAATTAATTATGGTTGCGTTAACGATAAGAACCTGGCACCATATTATGGTTATCGCTGAATTCTTATCATTAGCCCTGTATTTATTGTCATTATTTATAAGACAAGAATATTTCGATGCGGATTTTATCACAACAACAGATTTCTTGTGGAAAGTTTTGGTGATAACATTAATTTCATGCTTGCCACTTTATATTCTCAAATTCTTACGGAAAAAATTTTCACCGCCGAGCTACACAAAATTATCGTGAATTATTCTATTTTTTTGTTCTTGATGTGAATTCTACTCTCACAGAATCAAAGTCAATAATGTAGCATTTTTTTTTTGTAAATAATTATCATTGATGCGTTTAGAAGTAAATTAAAATAAATGTGTATTCTACTATTTAAAAATAATGAAATAAAAGTTACTACTTAAAACAAGAGAATCAGGGAATAAAAATTCAGAAAACGGAGATTTTTGGTTGAGTAGTTCGGACAAAAAGATGAAAAGCAATTAGATCACAATTTAATATCATCCTATTGCCTCGATGCACAAATTGTTATAATATACGTTTTTTAATGGCACTGGTTTTCAAAAGGCTGTATCTAGTAATATTTAAGTTAATGAGAAAGTCAGGAGTAATAGAAATTTACATTTATGCAAATTTTTCTTCACATACTCGCATATTAATTCGTTTTTTTTTTTACATTATACATTATTTGTTATCAGTCATTATTTGTCAGAACAACTGTACGAAATCTTAGAGGCTTTATAACTTTGAACATTGTACTGCGTTAGGAATAGACATAAAAAGTGACCACGAGCGTCAATATAAAATAATATTGTTGAATATCTTTCAGTAAACAAAAATATAGTATTGTTTGGCTTTGACCATTCTTCATAATTAAATACCATAACAATAAAAGAAATTCATTTTTATTTTTCGGATTACTTCCAATCTTAACTAAACCTTGTGCCCATCAATATTTCATGTTAAAAGTGAAAGAATAAAATATATTTCAGCAAATACATATAATGATATATATAAACTTTTATTTTTACTTCATCTCACCGTAACATTTAATTCACCCTCAATTGTTTCACGAATTTTCTGATGTACTGATGTAACCTCTTTTTGCGTTAAACTACGCTCCATGTGTCGATAAGTAATTCTATAACAATGCGACGTTTTTTTAGAATTCGGATGTGTAAATTGATCAATAAGACTGATTTGTTCAACAATATCACCGCCGATTTCACGGACAATATTGTAAAAATCACTTGACGAGAAGACACCGTCATCTGGTAACCAAAAGCTTATGTCATTTGCACATTGTGGATAGACACTCACTGGCTGCAACAGAATGTCGAATATTAACATAAATGTTATTGAATTAACCATAGTATGGTAACATTATGGAGATATATGTGTTGTAATCTGCGGAACGGTATCCTAAGTGATTCAAGAATAATTAAACTTTTCACATATTTCCTCAATCCCCTCCAAGAGTATAATTGTTTCGCTAAAAAATTTGTGTCTGACACTCTAAAAAAAGATATCATATGAATGTGCGTTATGGATTCATTATGTTCATTTGAATCAATTTTTGAATTTATAATCATTTGTTTGACCAGGATTCCACTTCACTTCAGGGTCTTTTTTCGCTAATTACATCACACACATATATATTTATATATATATATATATATATATATACCTGATATTTCACAGGTGTATTTGGATCTTCGAATTTAAATTGATTTAAGAAACCAGAATCTGCGCTCCAAAACAAACGAATGTCCGGGATACTATACAAACACATTGCCAGTCGTTCCAGACCTAATCCAAATGCCCATCCAATTTTCTCTGTTACTCCTGAATTCTGTAAAATTTCCTGTTTGAAAATTCCACAACCTAATAGTTCTACCCATTTATTATTAAAAAACACTTCTAGTTCCCATGATGGATGAGTAAATGGAAAGGAATCTTCTGTCCAACGACATTTCACGTCTGTAATTGAATAAATAAATTTATATAAATTGTTCTTTCAGATCGGGAATTACAACGAAATAATTAGTGAATCAACTGGATGCCCTACTTTTTCTAAATATCGTCTGGACTAAACCAACTAAATCTCTTTTCATTTCATACTCGATTATTTTCACAGCTTCCAATGAATGCACTGCCTGTTTCTCCGTATTTTCTTTGCCCATATTTTCAAATAATCGCAACGTGTGACGGTCTTTAACATTTTTAAATACATCTTCGGATGTGCATAGTCTAACTCCGTCTACTTGATGAAAGACTGGATTATGAGTTGCATCGATCTCATCTCGCCGATAAACATCACCAATAACAATAAAATTATCCAAACCCATTCTAATGAACTCAGGTGAATGAGCAGTTGTGTGTGCTCTCAACAATGTTTCATTATTTATATAATAACAATCAGTTTTACTGCGACTTATATGATCTTTAGGTACTAATAATGAATCGAAATTTTGTTCAACAGTCACAATTGGTTTTACATTGTCAAATACACTGAATATTGGATTACCACTCTTATTCTTATAATGACTATAAAAATAATTAACAATTTGTTGACGCACATGATTTAAAGGATGATATTGTAAAGTATGAAGATTGCTCCCCAATTTTGAAATTATTTTCGGCGTAACATTGGTCCAATCGTCTGTTCTAAATTTTTGCTTTAATAGTTCTATTTCACTTGGATATTTGTTTACGTTTGGAGCGGTGGAAAATCTAGCAATGAAATGTTTTAATTTAGTACGGTGAATTATGGCCAACATCATACTTTCTGTAATTAATATTTGTTGTCATATATTAGAAGAGTATACACGTCGTTTTATATGTTTCCGGTGTATATTAACATTGTTGCCATAATTTTGAGGTTATGTCACGTACGAGCATGAAGTATACAATTATAGAGAGACATCGAACATAACACAAATGATGTACAAATGAATAATTATCGACTATAGTATATAAACTATACCTATATGTGTATGTAAATATATTTATATGTAGAAACGTCGAATTTTAGGTGCAGTTTACACGAGACATATTTAATATATGCGGTCAAAAAGTGAGGTTGACAAATAGTAACTCATACGTAAATACGCATATACATAATTCTAATAAAATCTTTTTTTTCTTTGAGGATTTTTTAATGTCGACAACTCTATACTACATTTTGCAAACTAGAATTTATATTATAACCATGCACTCATGAATAAATTCTTTCGTTCCATCACAACATTTGATGCATATTGTTGCTTTTTGTGTTAATAGAGAATAATGTTCAGTATTGCGTACACCAAGTGAATACTCAAAATACGACATAGAGAAAACTTGTTCAAGAGTAAATAATAAATTAATAGTAAGTATCATATCACCAATTGTTGTGTGCGGTGACAAAAGTTTATATTTTCATTTGTACTTTACTACTTTTATTTGCATCATTTAATCATTAAATTACATTATTCATCATTATCGATAAAATATAGTATGAAATATTACGAGCATGTAAATAACTTTACCGAACAATACATTTGTATTATTATTTATGATCTACTATAGAAAAAATTCAAATTTACTAATTTAATTAAATATTAATAAACATAGGTATCGAACGTTTCGTATTAGCTTCGTCACAAAAACAAGTCTGTCAAAATAAAATAATCGATGCAATGCGTGAATGTTATAACAATGTGCAAATGTGAGAATTTCCTTATTGTTCTATATTTTTTCAGATTTTTGATAACAACAATGACGTTAATCGAAGGAGTGGGGGATGAAGTCACGAACTTTTTCATCGTTGTTGGGGTTATATTGGCAGGATGGATTGCCTGGTGTTCAACAAATATTTCCGAACAGCCTTTAATTCATACTGTTCTTATATTACAACATCGAACACGTACAAGAATTGCTGAACTCAGAGCTAATATACAACAACCAACACGAATTGATAGCAGAAATAGCTCGGATGAATCGAGTGACGAAATACTTACACCGATCAATGACACCGTCAATGAAAGTGAACCCACTTGTACCGGAACGAATCATGAATGTATAATGTTCTTGTAATTCTGTTATTTTATTTATTGCAAAGTAACAGTATAATAATTTATGAATTTTTTAGCGTCGCGAGAAATTTCACCAGATGATACAAATCCAATCACCGCGGCAACTGGTGCGTCGGAAGAAGTTCTTATTGAAGCCATGGATTCATTGAGTGATAATGGACGATTATTGCGTAAACCTACGAAGTTATCAGTGGCCAATGCGACAAATACATCAGAATCATCCCCATCATTGGACACTGATTCTATAGTAGAAAATGGCACAAATGAAAGTAATGAAATAACGGTTAAGCTGAAATTCATCAATGACGATCAAAAGTTAGTTACTGGACGATTGAAAGAGCTCCTTGGTGACTTTATAAAGTAATTTAAAAATATATGTATTTGTGTTTTTGTGATGACGATAATTTTTAAATTATACCTGGCGATTATTAAAATCAAAATTTGATTTGTTTTTTTGTATTTCTAGACGACATTTTGCCGTTGAACTCGACTCACACAAACGAGTGCGATTAATTTTCAATGGTCAAGTTCTACAGCCTGATGGTAAAACTCTTGAAAAGTGCGGTCTTTATAATAATTGTGTGGTACATTGTCTTGTACATCCGCCATTGTCAGCGTCAACATCAAATCCAACTGACAATTCATCGTCAATTTATTCGTCTTCACAATCATTTCAAAATCAACCAACTGGCGATGGTATTAGTTCAGTTCATAATGAATGGGATCTGAGCCGATTGCTTGTTAGTATTTTAACATTAATACTGGCACTCGCGTGGTATTCACGTTACTATTATGCTCAATTGTTTACTGCAACAACAACAGTTGCGCTTTATGCACTTACAGCAATATTTACACTCTCCGTTGTTGGTCATTTTTTTCCTGATCGAGATAGTCTCAGAAATATTGATTAAAAGTTATATTTGTTATATATGTTTCTTTCATTCTTTCCTTTCTGTTTTTTTTCTCTTTTGTCAGTGTAACAATAAAATACGCGATTTATTTCGCACATTTTCTTTTACATGATAGTTTAGTTCATGCATTGTTTGCGGAAACTATTTTTCTAACTTATTGAAAATAATTATCAATTATAATTTGTGAATTGTGTTTATTATCGACTTTTGATATAAATTCACACTAGAATGTTTTTCGCATTCATAATTATGTCTTCAGATTTAAACTTTATTTTACCGTTGTACTTAGTATTTTAAAATGGCATCAGAAAGAATAGTGGTATATGCACATCGCGGGTATTTATTTAAATCCAGATTCATTATATATAATACGAAACAAAAATATTCAGAAAATGAAAAGAGAAAAAAAAAAGAATAGAAAATTGTGTAAAGTATTTCTGTATAAATTTATTGCAGTTACTGTGGAAGATGATGAAAGAGTTTATTAGTTAATGTGACTACTAATTGATGTTGCATACATATTTGCATATATTCTTATTATTTTAAATTATGGTTGTAATAAAACCTGGGAAAAAAGATAGTATATATTATGATTATTGGTACATTGTACAATTGGCGAAATTGGAAACAAAAGAGAACTAATGTTAATATTTGTTCATCAATTTGCCGATACCTACAACACAATCAATTGATTCATTTGTTGACTAGAAATGTAATCAATCGTAATTACCTTATGCTGAAAAGAAATTATCTGTCTATAATATTATTGTGGAATTTTGTTAGAATAATTAAATTACGGAAAAAACAATGTTTAAGGGTGTTAATGGATCATTTATCGATACTGTTGACAAAAACGCATATAGTTAATTATTGTTTTATCATGTATTTACATTTGTATTTTCAAATGACAAATATTAAACAATCATAAGTGATCACGATGCAAACAGAAATAATGTATATAAATAATATTGATGTTTATTCATGAGCATGCAAACTTTTTCCATGTAAAGTTGCGACTAATGATTCTGACTGTGGTACAACAAATGTCGCTATTCCATCGAAGAGTAATGTCAATTTTTTTTTCAAATTGAATGCACTGAGACAATGTTTCCCACGTGGATTTTCCAACAATACCGTCGCATTTTTGTTATTGAATGTTGCATTTACAAAACGACACGTTGAACCTGTTTGAGTGACAATCACTGGAGTACCGCCGGGCTTAACAACATTAATCATTTTTTTATTCAAAATCGAGCAATCAATTGCATCTGTAATCTTATTATCTTCACAATACAAATCGAATTGTTTTCCATAAATTCCAAAAATGGTTTCAATCTCTTCTCGCAATTTATGATACGTTATTGTTTCACCAGTTACCGATCTAGCCAATAAAATTGTGCCAACATCACCTAAATCCGCTTGCCACGGTGTCAAATCACTCAACACAACATTAACCCACGGCATGAAAGGTTCAACAATTTCCATTATCTCATTTTTCTTGACCAACACCAATTTCATATCCATTCCCTTGATTTTTTGCATCTCCTCAATTATAATAGTGGCTTTTTTTGGCAACGACAAAATATTCATTTGTGGTGTTTTTGTCGTTGACTCAATAAAATCTTTGTAGGCAACAACAACTTTTGATAGAGAGTTTGTAACATCAGAAATTTCATAGTAAACATCAGCTTCATCGGACGGCACCAAATCAGCTTTTTTTCTCAATTTCTGGATACGATTTATAACTTCTCGTGCAATTCCCTCATGTTGCATCGATTCATCAGGCGTAACATCCAATAGAATTAATATACTTCCATCACTGTGTGCCTCATACGTTTGTGATAATTGTGCTACTGCTGGCCCCGATAAACTAAAAATCAAACGTAAATCCTGCGCGCCCAATTTATGGTTTAGCACAACAATTTCCTTAGTAACCAAAAATTGCTCCAATTGCTCATCAGTAAGTTCTTTTATAGTCTGAATCATCGATTTGAATTCGCCTTTCAATCTAAAGCCCAACGTTTTATGATCTGGCTCAGCTTTAAGTGTAACTCCATATTTTCGTCTGTTTGTAGTTACAGTAAGTTCTTTCACATTGAGTTCCTCAAGTATATAAGACTTTAAACTCAATATTTGTTCAAGAACCGCCGTATCCTCATGAATAACAACAATTTCGGGCAATGGATATTTTACGGGAATTGTTTTTCTATCCCTTACAATTCTTCCCAAATCAATAACAGTTTGCATATGCGAGACAGCAAATTCAGTGCGAGAACAAATCATTTCTGTATCTGGCGCGGGGATCATTTGATAGTGCACACTTTCCAAATTATTTTCGGACGGTGGAAGCAATGGTGACATACGTTGGAACATAAATTCACTTAAAAATGGGGTGAATGGTGCATTGATACGTGTCATTGTATAAATTACACGGAATAATGTATTCAACGCGTATTCACAATCCTCCGGGCCATTCTCGCCCTTGATACGTTTACGATTCATTCTTACATACCAATTCGTTAAATTGTCAATGTATTTAATGAGTTTCGGTACAACTGTATACAATCTGCATGCTTTCATTTCACATTCAATAAATGTCAATAGTGTTTGTGTGAAGGACAAAATCCATTTGTCCATTATATTATCTGATAAAATCGTGGCATCCCGCGAATCTTTATACATGAATTTTCGGCCCTCAGCATTTTCAAATCGGTCAATATTTTGTATGAGGAAACGAAATGCGTTATACCATGGTAAAAATACGTCTTTTATAACATCCCTGACTCCTTCTTCCTTGAATCGTAAATTTTCAGCTCTAACAACTGGTGAATTAATCAAATAGAGTCGCAATGCATCGGCACCAAAGCGATGAACTACTTCCATTGGGTCCGGATAATTTTTCTTACGCTTTGACATTTTTTGACCGTCTGCCGCCAATACCAAACCATTGCATACAAGACTTTTAAATGGCGCTTGATTAAATAGTGCAGTAGAGAGTACTATCAATGTATAGAACCAACCGCGTGTTTGGTCAACGCCTTCAGCAATAAAATCCGCTGGAAAACTCTGCTGAAAATCTTTGACACGATCGAATGGATAATGCATTTGTGCATAAGGCATTGATCCAGACTCAAACCAACAATCAAATACCTCGGAAATTCGTCGTAACGGGGCATGTCCAGGACGCTTTGATGGTATTTCTAAATGGTCAATACTCTCTCGATGAATATCAGTGATTTTTTCGCCAGTTAATTCTTCAAGTTCACTAATACTTCCCACACAGACGATTTCCTTCCTATCATCTGATATCCAAATTGGTATTGGATTACCCCAATAACGATTTCGACTGATAGCCCAATCACGTGCGTCGCGCAGCCAATTTCCAAAACGTTTCTCTTTGATGTAATCTGGCACCCAATATGTTGCCGACGCTGTGGTTAATAATTCATCTTTGAAACTCTCAACTCTAATAAACCATGATGGCACGGCTTTATACAACAATGGTGTATCAGAACGCCAGCAATATGGATAGCTGTGAGAGTGCCCGCCGTATTTTACACATTTTCCGTTAGCCAATAAACATTTAACTATTTCTTTGTCAGCATCTTTAACATACAATCCAAAAAAATCGTTCACAGGTTCTGTGAATTTGCCACAATTGTCAACAGGACAAATGGCCTCTTGATCTTTTGTTATTATTCCTGCTTCTAAACAACAACGATAATCTTCTTCACCAAAATATGGCGCTTGATGAACAATTCCCGTGCCAGATTCAGCGGTTACATATGTGTCATTGAGAACAACAAATGCACCGCGTGATCGTAAATGTGAAAAATAATTGAATGGCGGCTCATAAGACTTCCCTTTCAATTCCGAACCCATTCTCTTACCAATAATTTCGTAAAGATCATTGGTTTTGTACACGCGTCCTAATGCCACTTCCAATAAAATATAAGTGTTTTTCGATACCTTATCTTTTATTACGACATATTCAAAATTAGGATTGCAACAAATTGCTAAATTGCTTGGTAAAGTCCATGGTGTTGTTGTCCATGCGAGAATGGATACGCCAGGCTCATTAATAAGCGGAAATGCAATTACAACTGATGGATCAACTACTTCTTTATAGTTTTGTCCGGATTCAAAATTTGATAATGGTGTATTGCAGCCGGTGGAATATGGCATAACCTTAACACCCTGATATACCAAACCTTTGTTGTATAATTCTTTAAATACCCACCATATCGATTCCATATACCATGGATAAAGCGTTTTATAATCATTGTTGAAATCAATCCATCTACCCATACGTCCAATAACTATTTCCCACTCCTTCGCATACCTCATTACTATACTTCGGCATTCTTTATTGTAATTTTTAATTCCCATCTTTTCAACATCTTGCGGTCCTTTAATGCCCAATGATTTTTCAACTTCAAATTCAACTGGTAAACCATGTGTGTCCCATCCGAAACGACGCTCCACATGATATCCACTTTGATGGGCGTATCTAGTTATAACATCCTTGATAGTGCCAGCAAGAATGTGGCCATAATGTGGTAAACCCGTTGCAAATGGTGGTCCATCATAAAATGAATAGCGCGGTTTACCTTTCGATTGAAGTAAACAATTTTGAAATACGTCGTGTCTATTCCAAAATTCCAATATTTTTTCTTCCTCTTTGGGAAAATTAATTGTGTCTGGTAATTTTTCTCGCATTGTCCTTTTGTTGATTGCTGAAATATAATAAAAAGAAATAATGTTACCGGTTAGAAACAAAAATGATGCAATACAACATTGTTGAGTTTGTATATTATATTAAATCAATAAAAAAATATGTTATCTTGTATGGAGTTTCATATACTTCTTCCGCTAACCTCACTACGTGTCAACAATACTCTTAATAGACTTTATGCATGTATTTTCGTCGTTTCAAATCGAATACACAATTTCTTTCATACGAACTTATGGGTATGAGCTTATTACACGTGATGCTCTGATTTGTGTGGTAATTTGTGATATTTTTATCGTTATTACTACATTCACTCTTCTGCATTAGTAAGAGACTGTTGATCAGAGAGAAATGTCTAAAATGCTTTGCAGATTTGGCTACAATTTCGCATGTCACTTCTACTAGATGGCGTGAACGGTTACTTTTGGCGGCAAGATACTGTAGATTATGTTCGAAATTTCCTATTATTTATTGTCACTTATAATTTTCAATTACAACCATTGGAAATCTATCATTGTAATTATTTTTGTATCCACTTCGGACAAAGGTTATTTAATGTGACGAATTCTTACATTATTGTAATATTAATATTGTATGAGAAACTTAAAAATGTGAAATGTATATTTCTCACAGGATGGCGCCAACGTTCCAGACCATCATCATCTCTGTTAACAACTTGAGGTTGTCAAAATATTTTCGAGGTTACGTTTGTAATTTATACACAATGTATTAATTGTGTATTTGCATCAATTTTGAGCTGTAAAAATACTACTATCATACTATCTGTGAAATAAAAATTATCAAATTGGATAATTGAATAAATATGACACCTAAACGAAAGGTAAATATAAATAATTGCGTATATAAAGACAAAGTTTGGTTATCTTCGCTTTAAACGTTTATTTTTCCGATATTACTGCAACAATCAATTCATACTGTAATTAATTATTTAATCAATTCACAGACAACAAGCTCAGAATCAACCTCATCAAGTAGTTCTGGCTCATCATCCACAAGTTCATCGAGTTCTGGCAGTGAATCCACTTCGTCAGATTCTGAAAATACAAGTAGCTCGGTCCACAGCCAAAAAGCATCAGATCTTGAGAAAAATAAAAAAAAACCTCCTCAGTTATCAAGTAAACATGTGAAATCAATAAAATCTGACACGAACAATGCAACAACTATATCAGAAAATCATAAAAGTAAAGATAAACAAACGTCTAAATCTCGACCAATTGTTTATTCATCAGAGTCGGAAGGATCACCTACAAAATTAAAGTCGTCTACGAATAAAAGAAAACCTCCCACAAAACCAAAAGCCACTGCGACTGTTGCACCTGTAATAAAATCCCAAAGACCAGTGGGAAAAACAGTTTCAGCGCCAGCACAACATAAAAATGCTCTTGCCTCGAAACTGGTCCACAATAAACAAACAAAATCATCTGGCAATTTAAACAATAACAGCAAATTAATTGACAAATCTAAACCCACAGTTGAACCTGTACAGAAGAAACTTAAGAAGAAAAGTATATTCAGTCCCGAAAATAGTAGTGAAAGTGACACGCCATCACCTCCAAAATCTAGTGCTAAAGCGGTGAATAGTGTTGTGAGAGCGAAACCACCACCGAAATCAAAACCTCCCAATGACCCTAAATCTCGGCCACCAATAAGTCGACCCAGTGAGTAATTCAAAGATATGTTAATGTTGCCATTCCTATGATATCTTTTGAGATGACGGTGAATTGAATTAATTTCACATCTATAGAATCCATTTTTACAGTAGAGAATGATTCTGTGTTCTGCGGCCAACCACTTTTCACACGCTAATTGTCATAATGTACTTGAGCTCAAATCGTTTTTATCGATTAGAAACACTCCAATAAAATATTCTGTTATTCATCATCAGTGTATTTGTCATATTGGACCTTGGAGACAGCTGGAATAATAATTAGAGGCAAATGCGCAAACATAAAAATTTTAATATCAAGATTTTAGCGGGAAACGTTGATTTTAAAAGTCCGGTGGAATCAAAATTTTTAAACATATTCATTTTTTTGCGGTCCATATTTTGAATTAAAAAAATTGAAATTTTGAATTAGAAAAAAATTGTAACATATATTAGTATCAGTATAAAATGGTATTTGTATTGAGAATGTTCAGTGAGTCCACACAGTTTCGATGTCTGATTACATACATTTATCTCATTAATATGGATAAGAGTTTATTTACCAATCATTTTATGTTTTAGGTTTAGTTACGAGACAATTACAGAAATCTGAAAGTTCAGCGAGTTCAAAAAGTTGTTCGGGTGGGTCTGGTGCATCAGAAACATCTGTATCAACAGATACCAGTTCGGATTTTGATTCATCTGATAGTATACCAAGTTCTAAAGCAACAGCGAAAAAAAAAGATCACATACATTTATCATCATCATCATCCGTGGCAGTAACAAATAATAATTCTTGTACGACACCAACAGCAACAAAGCGGCCGGCAATCGTTGTTGCCGCGGTGAAACCACAAAAGAATTCAAAACGTCCAGTGATTAAAAGTGAAGATGATGGCACAGACAGTGATAAAGAGGAAGAGGAGTCGCCAATTGGCCGGGCATCAGCTACAACATCGCCCAAAGGAAAGAAAAAAATTCAACCGCGTAAAGGCAGCAAATTACTTTTGTCACAAATAAAAACAATAAGTGATTCAGAGTCAGACGGAGCAACAGTTGATATTAAAAGAAGTTCAAGCAAGTCACCAGTTAAACGAGCAGTAGTACGACATTCATCAACAACATCAAAAGCAAGTCATGGTGGAGTTGGTGGGACATCGAGCAGCAATAAGACCAATCAAAGTTCTATATCGTCACGTTCAACACGTACGAGTAAAGATCGTGAATGTCCTTTAGCAGTTTCATGTGATTCTCAAGGCCACTTATCAGGAAAATTTGATACACATTTTACACTTGAAGCGTGTCCACTCTATCATAATACAACGCCGCAGGCTTGTGTGTAAGTAGTATTTTATCACATTTTTTCATTTGTTTTATGTATTTATGCACAAAATATATAATTGATTATATTTTTATGATGATATTCTTTTTTCTTCCTAGGGAATTTTACAAAGAGCGGAAAAAGAAAGAGGACGATCGTAAAAAGGCGATTGTAAATATGGGAAAAAAATCACCAAAAGGAATGCATCAAACAAATGAACAACGGAATTATCAATTAAAAGTTAAGGAATTGAGGGGAAAGTGGAAACGACCCAATGGTAATGATAATGAAAGTGATAGTGGTGGTGAACCCCCTGGAATTCAAAAAGATCGGCAACCACGTTTAACTGGTCTTACTTCGGATTATGATTTAAAATTGTTTATGGAGGCACAGGCTCTGGCCAGTGAAAAAATAGTGGGTGCTTTTCTCTGTTTCTTTATATCTATTTACGGGAATCCATTATTATAAAATTATATAGTTAATTCTCTCCCTTATTTACATATATGTAGGAAAAAGAATTGAAAGAACTGGATTACGATACAGAAGGTAGAAATTGTGGTGGAACAAGAGTTGTAGAAATGGGCAAATGGGAGATGGAAGTTTGGTATCAAAGTCCATATCCTGAGGAATTTAGTCGTGCACCAAAGCTCTATTTATGTGAATATTGTTTACGATACGCCAAGAGTCGACAAGTATGGCGACGACATCGTGAAAAATGTATATGGAAACATCCGCCCGGTCATGAAGTCTACAGGTAAAAATTATTTATAGAAAAAGCTTTGTAAAAAATCAGATAAAACTTATTGTCAAACTCAATATTTTACAACTTTCAAATTAATAATACTTATTAATCATTTTAATTTCTTTTCTATAAATGAAACAGAAAGGAGAAAATAGGTGTGTGGGAAGTGGATGGCAAACGTTACAAACAATATTGTCAAAATCTTTGTCTGCTAGCAAAATTTTTCCTCGATCACAAAACATTATATTACGATGTCGAGCCATTTTTATTTTACGTAATGACTATTAATGACTCTGAGGGTTGTCATACTGTTGGATATTTTAGCAAGGTAAGCAAACAAACGAATCATGTTTTTCACTTTTCCAGTCATGTTTTCTCATTTGATTGATTACGCAGGTAATTCATAAAATTCATAATGACGAATCCTATGTAGCGAATGTAGATTTACAAAAGTTACCCATCTTGTATACGTCATTTCGCAATTTGAAATTTTGACTTTAGATTGAGAAATAATATTTGGTTTATTTTTGAAAACCAATACATTAAAAAAGAACGTGTGTTATACACTTTATATACATTACACAATTATTTGAACATTCATATATGTAAAAATTGTTGTCGAAACCTATCAATATGCCGAAGACTATTCCGATTTCAAAAAAAAAAATGTTTGCATGAATTTATGATAAATGACTTACTCCCTCGTGATTGCGACTAAAACTATTTGATTTCATTTAGTATTAGAATAAATGTGTCGATTGTGAAATCCCATTTCCCCCTTTTTACTATTTCACAAATTTATTGAGACAATTCGGATGTAATTTTCATGAGATCATATGTGTATCAATTTCCACAACATATATTTCCAAAGGTAGATAAATTATTAGATTGAATACTAAATAGATTCTATGAAAAATACTATCAACGTGTATTTCGCCCATATTTTCACAGTAATACTGTTTTGAATGATGGGATATATTTATGACACATGGTTATATACTTGGTAACATGAACTTCCACTATCGATCACGGTTTTGTAAGCCATTTACTGGTGGGATTATCGGTTACATCAAATGTTCTTCTACCGTTCTACGCCAGTGGGGGGGAGGGGGGGGGGGGGGTATATATAGTGGTGGTGACTGGTTATAAAATGTTGGGTGAGAAATTGGTAGTGGGGCGAAAGGATAAAGTGTATTGGTGGATTGAAGCTCACTGCAGGGAGTGGCCCTGCGGTTTGCAGTGTCTCTCTACGGAATGCTGCGCCACGGTTTTCAAATATATGCGCTTCTATCTCAAACCCAGCTTCCAACGACAATTTATATCACCTCATTATAAAAACGCACAACACAATTGTTCGGAAACTAAATATATATTTGTAATTTAGTAAGAACTAACATTAGTGAAATGAATGACGAAAAAGCAAATAAAATGATGATGCTATATTTATTATTGATTATACAAGTTGTCTGGATGGTTTTGAATTTTACAAGTGGCTGAAGAAAAAAAAGAGGAAGCGAAAAAGGAAAAAGGAGAGATGGCCTATCCCCCCAGACATTGTCAAAGGAAAGCCCGTTTACATTATTAATATCCCGCAATATGGATATATGCAGAATAATATACATGTATATTCGCACTCACATATGTATATCACACATATATACGTCCTTCAGCCCTTTACCAGACTTTTTATATATATGGCAAAGTCCTCCGGCCGACGTTGCGCATGCAACCCCCATCTATTTACCGCAGCATCTCGTTGACTTGAAATCTTTACTATGACCGTTCAACGACCTCTAATCGTGGTCGTTGTATTTATTTATCCACCACGAGAATTAATTCGAATATTTATTAAGTTTTCTGTTCTGTAGAAATGCAGCATTCCAATGAATCTTTACGTTTTATTTATATTATTCTGAATTCGTGAAGAGGTAGCTGTATTTGATCAAGTGTTTAATGTAATACATCCACTAATTTTGTTTTTATTCATTTGTTTTTATTCATTTTTCTATAACATTTCCATGTAGGTGCTGCACATGAAATTATTATAATTATAATTATCTATATTGTTGTCGATTTTCCACAATTGTCATGGGGTCTTAATACCGACTGTACAGGTTACTTTCACATAGAACCGGCTCATAAAAAGCCACATTTATTTGTGGTTAACGCATATATTTTTGTCATGCGCGGGACGCTGTTAATATTCATCGATGGCGAATCGATGTGTATTTAAGATGAGTTTTTTTATGCATGTCTTGAAGTTATGATAATACAAATGATTCGGTTTTCAGTTGGCTATAATAGCGTTTTACAATTACGACTTATTTACTTGCGCAATTATTGCTTATAGATTTTCAGATTTTTTAGCACTTTCATCCCATTTCTTACATCTCGCATTGTCTGTTCATATTTCTCGTAACGGATCTTCTTGATTAATATTCTGTAATCATTACTGTTACATTGAAACAAATTTCATCTGTCTGCGTGCAATAAAAATTTCATCATATTAAGAATCGCAATACCTAAACATTGATATTATAAATTTTTCAATTATACCTACTTTATTCGAATATTCAATTTGACTAAAACTATAATTTATTAGTCTTATTTTCTAGTATTCTAATTGAACATTGAATATTCGGGACTGCTAAACTTCCATAACTCGAAAAATGCATAAGTACCATATTATGTAGCCTTCGCCGTATTGCTAAACTATTACGAATTTAATAAAACTACGTAAACATAACCCCTATAAACTACCAATTCACAAGTAATTGAGATTACAATGACATGATTCAAGGTGGTAATCAAAAAATATTCCATTGTGCAATTCAAATTATGGACCCACCTCTTGTCTTTGACCTTTTTCAAAGAATTTGGTACAATTCGTAGGTCCGGTATGTATGAAATATGAATATTATAAATTATGAAACGATGAGAAAAAAAAAAGAAAATGAATAAAATACCCAATTGAAATGAACTTGGCATTAATTTTTTTGTTCATTCCAGTAACCATACCAGGATAAAAAAATTTATTGCAAAATATGTGTAAAACCTTAGCATACAATTCAATTACACATTAATAAGAGCAATAGCAATAAAATTATCACTTATAATAGGTAGGACAAATTATGATGGACATGAAATTAATTGAAAACTGCCAAATATTATCCCCTCATTCTTGTCCGTCCATTTATTCATTAATTCATTCATTATCTTTATTTTTTTTTGTCAATAACTCTAGAGAAATACAAAAAGATATGGGTATACGATTGAAAAAGGAGTTGTCCATATCATTGGAATAGAGGCTACCTGAACGGTACCATCCCTCACTTACGCCCCTCTATATAGTTTCATCTTCGCACTACGCTGCAGCGCCCATTTCCTGCAGCATTCTCGAGTCAAAATCTTTATCGACGTTCAACGACCCCGACCCTGGCTAGACGGTTGAGCGTCGAGGGTAGCCGGGTGCGCGCAGGATATCCACAATGATATATATATATATATATATATATATATATATGTATGTGGATCAGCGAGTGTGTATACACATTTCGTAGTATGGCAGACGAGCGCTGCACAAGGCGTGAGTGGGTGCAATGAAGAAGAGGAAGTTGTAGTGACGAAGAGAGAGAAATTGTGGTGCGGGTTGAATTTGCCGTGTGGTGTACTCTGGTGCGACGGCGCACAATATTATATGTAGGGAGAGGGATGAATTGAGGTGTGCAGAAATGAGGGTTGAAGGGAGAGAATTGTCCCTCTTGGAGCCCCGGTATATCGGGAGGTCCCGAAGAGAGGGCGTCGCCTCGCGCGTCAGGTCGTCAACCTCTCTGCAGCACTGCGACGTTAGGGTCGTTATTATTTCCTCGTCTCTCTGTTCTATACAGTCTCTCTCTCTTATTCTCTTGCATTGTTGGCGTGGATCTAATACAACACTGTGAGAGTTGCAAGCTCAAATCGCAGCATTGCTATTAGCTCAAATTATTGTTTCTTTATCGATTCGTGTATCTCTTCTTTTATGTTTTTCCTGTGCTCATTCTCACCGTACAAACATTTTCTGTCCCATTAATTAACTTTCACTGCAATGCACATTATGAGCGAACATCCCATTCATTGAAATGATATAAATTTTTGGAGGAAAATTCCATAAATAATTTTTTCAATGAATAGCAAATCTAGATTGGCTATGATTAACTATATTGAAAATTTATAATGAAAAAAAAACAAATAGCATAGAAATATAAATTATTCGCAAGTTAGTGTTTTGTTTTTGTTTTTTTCTGTGCTTGTAGTTTATATTTGCTTGTAGTTTGTATTTGTTAATGAATATTACAATGAATATATGTTAAACCTGCAGCTATGAAATATTTGAGATGAATGTAAACATGGCCCAATGATATTAATAATAATTGATCAATTCTATCTCGATAAGAAATAAAGATTCTGCAATCTATACGTTATATTATGTAAATTTAAAGAGAAAACATGTTGTTTTAATGAATGTTACGTGAATTTTCATGATGGCTACAGAATTTAATGTAAAAGTTCGATCTTGTCTTCCAATGCAGGAAATTTTATACAAGGTTTTGCAATCGTTGCATGCTTTGATATGCAAAGTTCAATAGCTTATGTGACTTGTACCAAAAAAAAAATCAATATGACATAACATGCAACATTTATTTAAAGAAATGCTATAATCTCCAAAGCCAATAGCAATGATTTTTTCTACTAAGAAAAATTCTTCGTATTATTTAATTTATATCTTTTCAAACATGAAATTTTGTACCAATTCAGCAACGGTTGAGAGTAAACCTGATTGTTCCAAAGAAGAATGACTTATACATATCACATAAAATGAACCAAAATGAACACACAAAAATTCACCATCAAATATATTGATGACAAATGGCATTTTATTAGTAAGCATTCACATAACTCATTTATCAATAATTCATCATCCCGCCAATGAAACTGATTGAGAAATAATTCCCTTTTGAAACATTCAAGGCTTCATTGCGGTAGTCTGACTAATTTTTCATAATATTCTCCAAGTTCACTTCGATCTGGTATTGCTGATTTGCATATTAAATTTTGGTAATTATTTTGCAACAATTTACCATGGATTGTTACCCGCGTTGCTATTGAACAAAAGAAAATAACTACTAATCATCGAATATTACATACGAACTCAGCCACTCATTATCGAGGAAAGGCCAATTGCTATTTTAGTTTAAAAAATTTTTCGCAATTTTTTTTTCCAATATATAAATAAATATTGCCATAATTATCTGTTTCAATTAATTTGGATCTGAATAGAAGAAGAGGAAAAAACAGGTGGACGTAAGATCTTGATATTTTCGATTTATTCTGTGCGTCATTTCAATCTAGAATTCTAGATATTATCTATTTCACTGCGATACATTTGTAATTCGATAACTCCATATCTTTTACACAATTGCAAATTACATTTCATCCCGATAGTTACTTGAACAAATGAAAAAAATTACAGACCCAATAATATAGACCAATAACAATAAAAATGCTAATTCACTCTCTATAGAGTCAAGAATCTTCATAATAACTTCGCCAGAGAAGAATATATATAATAAACATATGACCTTGAGAAGTTGTTGAATCTTGGTGAAAATAAAAATCTTATTTAATAAAAACAGAAAAATTTAGTACACGTAAACTTACTCACATAATTTATTATTATCAGGTATTTTGATAAATATCGAAACAAATGTTACCGCCCTCCATACTCATACGCTATCTCTATCAGATTCTTTCGAAAGAAAAACCCTGGTATACAAATATATACATATGAAAGGAAGAATGACCAGGGACGATGGAAGAAAATATAATAAATAGAAAGGGATTATGTTGTCCTTGAGAAGTGATTCTGTATAGAAGGACAAGCTAGCCAAAAATCGTCTAGAGGTTTCTAACGAAGAACGAGCCGAAGCATCAGAGAAAGAGAGGTAAAAAGAGCGAGACGTTGGCTCGTACAAAGTCAGGGCAATTTTCTTTAAAAAATATCCGCAGACGAACACAAACACACTCACTCAAAATATACACACATACATCCTCACGAGAGGGAGCTGGCCTAGAAGAGTTACGAGGGATTGAAAGATAGAGAAAGCCACCAAAAGAGAAATTGAGAGAGGAAAATAGTAGATGTGAATACACAGACACACACGCAGCCAAAACTGCTAGAAGGCAAAGAGGCAGAGACTGTGGAATGGGGATGGTGCGGCCCGTCTGGAAAGAGTCATCAGGGTGTGTACAAGGGCATGAGAAAGAGCGAGAAATTCAGGGAACGTGAAAGAGAAAACGAGCAGCAAAATATAGAGAGGAATGAGAAAGGAGCGAGGTCGTCGATACGATACGGCTGTGCTCTCGTGGCGAGAGGTTGGGGTAGGCTCGTCTGCTCTCAACCCCAACGTGAACGCAAGCGCCCCCAACTGGGTACGATCGATGCCAGACAGACCTGTTCACACTACCAAATCCTTTTGCTCGAATATATATATACACAATACGACGGCGGCGGATTGTCTCTCCTGTCTCCCACCAACCAACCAGCCAACCAACTATACCAACCTCTACGTTTAAATATAACTGCTTGTATGAGTGTCTGTTTTCTTTTAGTATTTCTCTGCTACAAAGGTATACACAAATGAACATTGCCTAACAATTTTTTTTTCTCATGTTAAAACGTGGTATTTCTTGAGGCAATATTATGTGTGTATGTGTGTATATGCATGTCTACTACATGTATATTTATATGCGTATAATAGGGTGACAGTATGTGCAGTGTTGCAATGCTGATGTTTTCTTTTGGGTTCGAAACAATATGCACACAACTTTGAAACGTCAAGGTCACATTTACGGTGGCACGATTTTCTGGCTTTTCGTTATGCTAGGTGAGTTTAAAAGAAAAGAAAAAGTTGGGGGGGGGGGGGCAGAGAGCGATGAACAGTGAGATTGAGAGAGAGAGAGAAAGAAAAGGGAGATTGGTGTCAGTCAGTCTCAATGAATGAGTGTACCTGTCTAATGCAGTCTCAAAATAAAGACATCCATAAATTGATGTGTAAATTACAAGAACATTAATTTATTTCGAATGAGTTGGTATACTTTTTGTTTTGAGTTTTTGTTGTGTACTTACAGTTTAAAGTATTGGTGATAATAATTAATATTTGTATTAATGTTTATTCTCATATAAAATTTTTCAAAATAACGGAGCAGATTTTTTTTCAATTTTGAAAAGTCTTACAAATTTTAGTACTGTGCAATCTTTAGTGAGCAAAGGAACTATAAGCGTTTGAATTTACTTTCAATTGATTCCAAATATAATAATACTAAGTATCCGAACAGAGAATTGTATTGTTCGATTTAGTAATATTCAACCTTGAAATTAATGAACTGGACATGAAGAATAATTCAACATAATTTAGTGAAATACAGAATGAGAAAATGGTTGTCATTCTGGACAGTTGAATGAGAACAGTGAGTTTTGAACAACTTTTACAGTTTGTAAATATTAACAATGTCTGTTCGATTAATTATTTGCCCCTATGAGAATTATATAAAATTATTTCTAAAAATTCAACTATTTATAATGTGACTTTCTATTCGATGAGTAACAAGTTTGTGGAACTATTGTCATCCCAAATTCACTAATTCTCTATATTAAATTGACTAAATTGAAGTTTCGACTCCTTTCTTTGTATAGGTACATATTTCATGTTAATGTCGGATTTCCGTTCGATCGAAATTAAAATTCAGTTATTCGATGTTGTAATAGTGGAGATACCATGAATTCTAACCCAAATCACGTATCTGACCCACACTTTCTGCTATTAAAAGTACAGAGTGCTTTTATTGCTTAGCAAAATTCTTTCTGCCCGTCTAATATTTTTATTTTTATTTTTTTTTTATTTCGTTGTTGATGTATTTGCAATAACTTTGTTGAAGAATTTCAATGCAACCCATACAAATTTCGTGTAAATTGTTGAGAGTTGTGCTAATTGAACGGTGCATGTACTCTGTTTATCGTGCAACAACTCTGTCTTCCTGTCTATATCTTTAGTCCAATTATAACTTTGGGAAGTTTATTATTACACGTTCGTAATAGAAACTGCCAAAGTCCAGACTCCTCCACACATTTTACATTGTCATTATTAACCGTACATTTAATTTGGAAAATAACTATGTGTAAATTCCAATTTTATTCATATTTTTCGGTTATTGAGAGGGGGGTCGAAAAGTTTTTTATTATTTTCATGATCTCCAATGAATGCAAAGTTGAAAAAACACAAATATATTTTATTTGTGGGCGGTTGAATGATGTTTCGAATTGAGCAAGAAGTAGCTTTCAAGATTTTATATGGATGACTTATTGTTAGCCACGTTAAAGTTAATGAAAATTGATTGGGGAGTGTGACAGAAGAAACGACTTGAAAACATTTTACCATTCAAATAAGGAATTCAAGAGAGCCATTTATATATAATTTGTGAAGAGAAAGATAGTGAGAGTGGAAATGCAAGACAATAATGAGAATGAAAGAGATTTTGTTTACCCATATTCGTCTTTGAAACCGTCGAGAGAAAACTACAACAAACGAATACCGATAATTACAAAGATAAGTGCAAGAGAAAAATAAAAGTAACAGACATAATTCTTTTTTTCTTCTCTTTATTTTTATACCATTAATACAAAGCCGCATAAATTCCTTGAGTCAGGTAACCGCAATTATCGGCTCCCATTATATTCGCTCCGATAATGAATGGATTTCAACAAAAGCGGTGAAATATACTGAATGAAAAAGATAAATAATGATATAAATTATTATAAAAAAAAAAGAAGAAAAAATACCATAAAATATTGATGTGGAATTTTTTTTCATAATAAGAATAGAATAGAGGAGGTCCAATTTTACTCGTGAAATCACTGGTTCACTTTGACGTGAGATTACGAAGAAATCATTGGAATCAATTTAAAATTAAGAATTTTATGTCAGGATGTCAATTCCCAAATCGTAATAAATTCCCTTAAAATTCCGAATTTGTAAATTCCGCTGAGGATCATAGCACATAAGATAATATCATTTTTATATAACAAAATCGATTCTTAAGCAGTTGTGTTATAAAAATCCCTCATTAAACTTTCAATTTTAGTATCTAAATGTTACAATTTTATTAGGTGCTAATTGCAATGTTTGCATAGCGATTGGTGACCATTTTTATTTCGATGAGAGAGAAAGTGAAGGAGGTAAAAATATGCGTTTAACTCGTGTGTGGTTGAATATCTAAATATAGAAGTGACCGTTGACGTTCGCTGCATGGTAGTATAACTGCACCAGCCATTAGATATGTAAATATATATATATAATATTGAATAATGTGGAAATTGAGCCATATACATTGATTATGTTAACACAATTTTTCATTTTTTCTCTCTTATTACTCTTCCATTTTTACTGCCAACAAATATTGCTAAATAAATAAATTTTTACATTTCAATAAACAACGAATACTTTCAAATCATCTTTTTATTTTCACTCTCGACGACATAATTTTTCTGTTCATTCGTCCAATCATTGAATAAATGCGCGCTTGGTCATTGAACTCTTGTTTGTGTATAAATGCATTATTTGCTTCATTGACATTCTCTCTGATATATACACAACATTGTCATATATTTAATGACAATTTGTAGCTACGTACAAACTTATAAGTACGCACACAAAGGCGATATGAAAGTAAAAAAATTTGATACTTAAAAAGTTTAATGCTTAGTCATAGAATATGAATTTTTCTTCCTTTTGATGACGTGTGGGCTGTTTATTAATTTTCAATGCAAAGATTGTTTGCGACAATATCTGTAGAAATAAAACGTTTTTTTTTTTTTCGGTCCATATATGGATCCGCATATGTTATAATTCATTGACATTAACACTGGCTATGTGTGTATGCGTGTGAAATTTTTTTCTTTCTTCTTTTCTTTTTGGTCTTTTTTTGTTCTTAGTCACTTATATATATATGCGGCTTTTGCTTCGTTTACAATCACTCCTCCTTTACTCGGACGTTGCTCCTCTGTGCATTGCGCGTGTGCAGCACCAGGAGCTGCAATGACTTCTGCTGCATTCCAACAGCCGCATCACACCATGTGCATGCATATTATACTCTACTATTAACATCCATTCAATATTTTGTTCTACTGCGAGGCAATTTGACTGCACCTCAAGATTCCGTTTTGTTAAAATATGAAAGACAGAGATTGTGTACGGTATATGTTGCACATCGTTCATACATATATACAATATAATAAAGAGTGATCAATACTTTCTACTTTTGAATTCATAATGTTTCATTTTCTATTTAGAAATATTTTCTAAATAGAAAATTCAACTTTACCGACACAAAAGCGCATTACTTAATATTTTCGACAATATTGTTTTGTTATCCTATATTTTTTACTTTTTACTTTTCATCAGTTAGTGATAAGAAAGTATTGGTTTCGTCC